>CATIWF010111858.1:0-11728 GCA_949630135.1 Balakata baccata
ATTGTAATAAAATTAAAATTCTCAATACTAATAAAATTAAAAATATCGAACAAATTTATTTCATAATATAATACTTGATATTCAGTCAACCAAAATATACATATTAATTAGTAAATACTACATGAATAGTTTACAAAAAAATGGAGTGTATATCTCATGAAATCTTAAGATACCACAAATACAGAGGTATATATTTCCCATCTGCAAAGCATAAAAGCCAGCAACATTTCCTAGTCAGAAGATGAAAAAATCAAATAACCCAAATATAAAGACAATATGGAAGATAGCCAAACAATCAATATTAGGAATCAAATCATAAAATTTGCGAGTTTCAACACTTCAAAACAGAGTCAGAAAATTATTTGTAGCCAAAAGATTAGCTAGAAAGGAGGTAAAGCAATGACTGAGAGGGGATAATTTTACGTAAATAGCCAAAACAAGTTCTAATGGTTAGTATTACTTTAGAATCCAAGCCAATAAATAGAATTAGAACTATCAATTCCAACATGTTGTAAGGACTTGTCATTCTTGTTGATTCAAAAACAATAATTCTGTAAATTTTGAAAGCATAAGCATATAAACCATAATCCAAATGACCAATTTTGTAAATTGGCCTTATTGTGTGTCTCACCAAAAACTTGCCAACTCTCACTCAATTCTTGCATTTCAGAGAATGACAACACAAATTCAACACTATTTACAACCAAAATAATCACTAATTTTCTTTCCTCAATCTCACAATGAACATAAGAACTTTGCAAATTCAGCAATAATAATAATAATAATAATAATAATAATAATAATAATAATAATAAAAAATTCTAGTTTCCAAGAATACTTGAAAAAAAAAAAGTAGAGCAATAAATCAAACCTGCAGAAGGTCATATAGTAGTTGTAGTTCCAAGTGAAGTTTATTCGGTGAAGCCATTGTTGATTCAATTCAATCTACTTATGGTTGATATTATCTTATCAAAAAGTTCCTTACTAAACCTGAAAGTATATATATAGCACAAAGAATGATAGATAGGAAAATCACAAGGCAATCTGATGGAAAAATATAGCAAAGCTAACTATTTACTCTTCGAGCATTGTTAAAAGCAAGTCATGGACAACATTGGCAATAGCTACATCATGCACTATCAAGCACATCTTATCCATGCGCTAAAAACTTGTGAAATAAATTAGAATTAGAAAATCGTAAAAGAGTTGTAGACCATATATCTAAATGAGCTCGTTTGACCAAATAGGAACTATCAGTATCAAATTTATCTATATAATAAAGGGCCTGCAAAGTCTTACTATAACTACTACAGTGTTTGTACTGAATTGCCCCATGTAAAACGGCAGTGTCCTCAACTTTTTTTTTTTTTATGCCTAGTCCAAGAACAAAACAACGCCAATTTGTTTCTCCTATTTGCCCCATGCCCCTATCTGCTTTGCAGCCCACTTCATTCTCTCATCTCTCTTTGATTTATCTCCCCCTCGCAAATGCCAGGCACCAGAGTTGAAACCGGCTACAACAACAGCATCATCTATAAAACCACCAAAAAGAACTCCATTTTCTGTTAAGGTACACCTTGCTTAGATGCTCTACAGTGGCATTATCATGGACATCATCAACATTGAGCAAACCCACATCACTGAAGCTGGGACCTACACAGCCTTGGCCTTAGAGTGCATTCCCGTCGATATCCTCGCTCTTAATGGTGTTGCCCGCATTATCACCTCTAGCTTATCAAGGAAATTAATTAAACAATCTCCCACCATTTTTATTTTTGCTTTCTCTCTCTAAGAAATCTTGAAATTGAAATATATATATATATATATTTGATAACAAGAAGAACAGAGTCTGAGATCCTACGACCAGACTACGGATGTTCCTATCCCTCGATCTTAGCACCTCAGCATGAAGATGCGCAGATCACATTATTTGACACCAAGGCATGTGAAGAATGTGTCGATCCCTCAATCCTATCATCGTCCTACCGAGATCTTAAATCTTGTGATCCCTATACAAGGACATGATAGGATACTCTGATCCCACGATCTAACTTAAAAGACCCAATCCCGTTATCTCAACATCTAGTATGTGAAACAACGCTATTCTTATAACTTAAGAAGCCTTAGGCCCTTGTGGAGGAAAAAAGCACTTTACAGCGGCATTGTGTGGGACAGAGCGTCGAAATGATATGCAAAGAGCATTAAATGCTTGCGCGGCTTGAGCATGGCTTGTGATGGCTTATATAAACTGTAGGCTAGTAATCATACTCTAACAAAGCTGGTTTAAGCCATATTGTGCCATGAGATGATAAGACACATGACGTGAAAATATATTATAAAAACCATAAAAGAGATGCACCATTGATAGGTTAACTCTTATACTTTTCTACTTATATTTATTCATCGTTTTTCTTCCTCCTATTGACTTAAGAATCAAAGTGGCATTGTCAAAGGATTGCAGCTAGGTCTCTTAGCCTCAGCCTTGCAAGAGCACAAAGCTAAAAAAACTAAATGATATCATTGATGCAGTGAGTGTGCTCAATGGCTGATCCAACATCGATAGGAGGAAAAACCCCATGCACCCTTGAGCAAACCCCCCATTCCACTATTATAAACCACCATGACACCCCCATATCTCTCCAAAACTTAAACACCGTCCTTAATAGAGCTGAGATTTTGAAATTCACTTTGTCCAATTTCCAAATTGAAATGAAAGCCACACCTAAGAAGGAAGAGAAAAAAAAAAGAACGAAATAGATATCATTATCTCAGTTTTTAATCCATATCATTGAAGCTAGGACCTGCACAACCATGGCCTAAAAGCATTTATAGTGGTGTTGCCCGCATGAGCGCCTCTAGCTTATCAAGGAAATTAAACAATCTCTCACCATTTTTATTTTTGCTTTCTCTATAACAAATCTTGAAATTGAAATCTGTTATTTTTTTATAAATTTATTCTTAATAGAGCTGAGATTTTGAAATTCACTTTATCCAATTTTCAAATTGAAATGAAAGCCACACCCAAGAAGGAAGAAAAACAAGAATGAAATAGGTATCATTATCTCAAGTTTTTTTTTTTTTTTTTACATATATCATTATCTCAGTTGAATATTATTAGTATCATATCGCGATAATTTCTAATTAATATTAAATCAATTGTTAACTAATATTTCCTTTGAATCCTTTAATTTTTACATTTGGACACGTGTTTTGTGGTGTAATAATTGTCCAACTATTAGTTTTTCATTTTGTTATAATATTTGAATAATTTTTTTATTTCATGAAAAGCTTGTTATGATATTATGTGAACATGTTTGAATAAAAAAAATATATTATGTGAATATTTTATAAATTATATTTATCTATTTTAATTAATATTGTATTTATTTATATATTAAATTTTGATTTTTGTACATATTAGTTTCAATTTTTTATTCAAATTTAGTCATCCCAACACAACGTTAGGGTAACTTACTAATATGCATTAAATTACATGTGAAACAATAGACACAAGTTGCAACATTTGTGCAAATGAATAGGACCATTTATTCCAACATAAAACTAACATGTTTAGTATTTATTATTGAACTTTTTAAATTACTAATGTGATTAAGTTTCTGTCTCAAGTGATAGCAACAAGCAATTGACTAAAGAGAAACAATCATGTCATTCGTTTTGGTTTAGGAATCAAGATATGGATAGGATCTAGGCAAAATTTTTTTAATTTTAACTAACTGCCTGATTAGTTGTTTCCTTCACAATCCTATGTAGAAAAATAAAAGAATAAATCCATGGGGAATCATTATCTTTTCTCTAACTTTCTATCTCATATAAAATTTCTGTAAGAAAACAAAATTCATGATGTTAATTCAAATAAAAACATGTCCTAAAGAATATATTAGGTATTCCTATTGGTAGCATTGGTTAGACTTATGTTTAGGTGGCTATATTCCTTTTTCCATAGAAAGAAAGTGAAATTGCATATCAATTCCAAATTTGCAATTAATAATAATCAGAGTTTAGTGAAGTTGCATCCACTCGTCAGCCTATGAAACATCAACCACAAAACAAACTCAAGAAATAGAATATTAAAATAATCAATAATATGTTGTTGTACCAATCTAATCAACAGCAAATGCTGGTCACCAACTAAACACGGCATCATATAAACATCTAACAACAAAAAAAGAAGGGAGAAAAGAAGGCATCAAGTCTTCCTACCTCGGGCTTTGGCATTTAGAACATCACTAAACTGTTTCACAAATTATGGTGGGAAAAACTTATCAACCTTTGCTCTTACTGCTAGTACTACAAAAATAAAAACACAATAAGTAATCAATTTTAATGCTCATTATTCTAATTGCAAAAGTAATTTTTACTCCACCACTCTTGCCTACTCCCTAAAACCCCCACCCAATGGCAAAAAGGGAATCATAAACCATTTTTTCCCCTCTTGTTTCTTTTAAAACGATTACAATAACAAGGGATTTATCTGACCAAGAGATTGAGTAGGACTGAGGACACTTTTGTAAGAAGCAAATTTGTGTCCTTGACCCATATGAAGAATTAACTTAAGGCTTTGAAAATGCAATGCAAAAAAATAAAAATCATTGATTCCAAATAAAATAGCAACAACAACAACAATAGCAAACAATCCTTAAGTTATTTCCTATAAGTTAGTTAAAATGAGATGGAAAAATTACAAAGCAATAATCTAAGGAATAGGAAAGCAGCCGGAAAATAGTTAGGCATAAGACAATCTTGATATCATCTACAGTAACAAATGAAGGATGCAACAGCGCAACCGCTTAGATGAACTCATGTTTTGCAATTTAAACCACCACATTGGGAGAGAAGAAACAAAAAGGCATTAGTGAACTCCAAGAGACTAAGCCATGTATAGCAAGAGCAAAAACAAAGTGATAATGAGAAATTAAAATCACATATAACTGAGATAAAAGCATAAAACCTACCACCACAACAACCTCATACAGCTCCAATTGTACATGCACTTTACAATTTAGAGTTTGAATCACATATTCCAAATTTGCAATAAAATCCACAAAAATAAAGTGAAGTTGTATATCAATTCTAATTTTGCAACTAATAAGAATCAGATTCGCCACACATGATTAGGGCCAGTTCACCAATAATCTAAATTTCTACACTATCCATCCATCGGCCTGTGCAACATCAAACACAAACTAAACTCAAGAAATACAAATAAGTATTCCTATAAGCTTTATTGTTTTTCCAAAAATTAAAAATTGTGAATCCAGTTATATTGGCATTAATAATAATAATAATAATAATAATAATAATAATAATAATATCAAAACATTTCTAGAAATAGCAAATAAAGAAACAAAGTAATTAATTAATAGAAACCACATAGTGGCTCCATTTAACAAATTAGCTTCCCTAATAACACATCTGCTAAATTTGATGTTGTATCTCAATAGACCATATAACAAAGCTCAACCTTTTGCAATATAGGAAAAAAGAACAAACTAATCAATTCTAAAGTCTGCTTAAAAGTGTTTTCACACAGTAAAATTTTTAATAAAGCAAAATGAAGACCCAAATAATTCAAAGATCAAACAAAAAAGACATCAAACTCATTTGCGATACAACTGCAATAAGTTCTCTATGTTAAAAGGGATTTTCTTAATCCCTACAAAGAAACCCGCTTAGCAATTTAAAAAAAAAAAAACAGAAACCCTCTCCTACCAATGAGCGATTACTTATTAGTTTGCATTTTGTTATCCACCCTAACATTCGCCCAATAACAAGATCTAAAAAGATAAATACAAAATATCATATTTATATTTCATATTCAACAAAATAATACCCAAAATAGCAACTAGAGCATGAATTTTCCTAAAAAAAATCTAAGTCTGATTACACTAAGCACAAATTATATCCACGTTTGAAATTTTCATCATATATTCAAAGAGAAAAAGGAGGAAGAAGAAGAATGAAAGAAAAAAAAAACCATAACAGCTTAATTGATAAATGATATTCCAGCAACATGTTTCTCATTCAGCGTCAGCTCAAGCCAATAATTTATAAAAAGTTCAAAAAAGCAAGAGAGAAGTAGAACAAAAATAATGTGAGCAAGTTGAAAACTGCAAAAGCGAGAAAAAATTAGTAGATTTATGAATTACAAGACCAAAACAATAGAACATAAAGATGCAGAAAAATAGAAAAGTTGGGGAGCAAATATTAAAATTTTCTAAAAATAAAAAGCACACAAAATGATTGAACTAAAAGACTGAAAAGAAGAAAACAATGAAGAGAATAGAAACCAATGAAGAGAGGTAGCTATCCTTTGTGTGCAAGGACTAAGCACTTAATCAATATTCTTCGAATGCTCCTTGTCTCCAGTTTGCTGCTGTGTCAGCAACATAAGAGAAAATTGGTACAAAATCAAATTTAGTTCTGAGATAGGGTTATTGCCTTCCCTTTTTTTCTTATTATTTTTTTATAAAGGAAAATTGGACTTCGATGGGAAAAAGTCTGGCTGAGCTTTTTAATCCGATAATGACGGTATCACTTTAAAAGTTGGTGCAAAATTAATATTCCGTCATTAAAAGTTAAACTTATAGATAGGCAATTTTTTACCCTCATAAAAAATTATAGAAATTACACATATAATGAGGGGATTAACTTACCCTCACTAACTTTTCATAACTGACAAATTTTTTTTTTTTAGTGGAACAAGTATGGTTCATGGACATTTTGTCGTGACAGTTTCGTATATGGCAAACTGTGATACTTTTTCGTATAACTCATACTATTTGATACAAAAAGATCTACAAGAGTGTATTTTACTACAACATTTAAGGGTGTAACTAAGTATTGATTTACTTCAAAATTTGATGACAATGACATGGAACACTTATTATGCTAATGTGATATCCTCATTCATTAATTTTTAGTGTTGCCCTTTAAATTGCAATTTTTAAGATGTGATTTAGTGATGCTTTTAATGGTAATGTAAAAGAATTTATGTTTGGGAAGAAAAAGGAAAAAATTAAATAATATAAATTAATTAATGAATAAAAAATAATATATGACTTCTTGTAACAAAATATAAATAAATTTCATCACCAATTAAGGACAAATATTTTTCTTCAATTTCTTATAGCTACCAATTCGTCTCTAAAAATTAAAACATTTAGGAACGAAATAAGGATATTGTCCAAAAAACAATTGACTATTTCATGGCGATCAAAAGGTAAAGAGACGATTTGTTTGTACTTTTCTTGACGAAAAATCATCGCCTATTGTCAAGAGATTTAAGTATGAAAATTGTTTTTGTCCTAAATAATGACACTTTTAGGGATAAAATGCAAAATTAGTCTGTCAAACTCATCAGCGACGGCGTTTCTGCGACGAAGATTTTTCGTCCCAAAAAAATTTTAGCAATGAAATGTGTTTTAGGGATGATATATTTTATCCTTAAATAGAAGTTATGACTAGCTAAATGACATTGTAAAGCAAAAGAAAAGATATATGACTTAGCAAATATATAAATATTACAAATGATTAAACTAGCTAACAAATGTAAATATTCACATGGAAATCCGGGACAACATTCATTTAGCTTGGTCACAACAAAAATAAAATGACATAAGCATAAGCAAATGAAATATTTACATGATTTAATATTATTTATATTCATATAATATTAATAAATAAAATGACATATAAATTATGTATGAATGGCGATTATTATTTGTAATTGTAATTTGTTTGGTACTTTAGAAAACTTTTGATGATTATTCTTACTAAGTCGCAATTCACCAAATTGCATTATTTTCAGGAAAAATCGAGTAATTAGCTCATTTTGGAGGTGCATACTATATAGAAGATATGGATTGCAGGTCACCGACCGAGCCTTACCAATCTCTCTCCTTGCATTGCACATATGTATAAGAACATGACATATATATTTTAGACTGTATGTCTGCATATATATAATATAGTGAATACGTAATGATGTGATATATATATTATGTATATAATCAAACTATTATACTTTGCTGAATTGTTAAATACTACAAAGTGGTACTGTTATATGATTCAAAAAAAATTATCTCTCATTATCAATAGGATATTGTCTTATTCTCATGTAATACATGATAACATGATATAAGTATAAATAAATATATATATATATATATATAAGGTGTTACAACACATCATCACACACTAATAGAACCTAAACTGAATAATAAGTTACAAATTATCTACTACTTTGCTAAGTTCATGACAATCTTCTCTTAATAGTAATTCTATAGCCGGCCTCCCCCCCGCCCAATGTGGAGTTTGGTAGTGGCCAACCAAACCCAACTTAGAGATCAAAGATTGAAACTGGAAAATAGTGAAGGGACTTAGTAAAAACATTCATTACAAAAAAAATAAAAAAAAATAGCTACCACAAAATGTGGTCGCTAAAGCTTTTAGCGACCACAAATGTGGTAGCAAAAATGATGGCCGCAGATTAAAATAATGACTACATTTTTTAAGTGGACACTATTAGCACCAGTAATTGTAGTTGCTAAATAGTCTCATGTGGTCGCTCAAAATATAAAAAGATACCAATTCTTGACCATATTAGTGACCACTGATCGCTAAAAGTAGCAACCACAATTGTGGTCACTGAAAACCTTTTTTCGTGTCAAATTCAGCTTCCACAAGTTGTGGTCGCTAAATGTATTTAATATTATATAATGAGATAGTTACCCCAAACCCCCACTTTCAAAAGATTTTTCCCTCAATATCTCGGCTTTTTTCTATTTACTAGAAGCTCTTTTGTATTTTTTTTTTTATAATTACCACTTTCATTTTTTCTTTTTTCCCCGCACTTGTGGTGTTCACACGCCTGAGCAGTCAATAATGTTGGACAAAGTATGTGGTGCTGGAGTCTAGATTTTTCCCCTTAGAGAAGATCCTATCAGTGATTTTGGAGGTCATTAGATGACTGAGAGGAACCACTTCATTTCTTCTCTTAGCTGTGAGAAAAAAAAAATTAGAAAGAAGAAGAAGGAAGAGAGGAAGAGAAGCGGGAAATGGTCCAATGAAGTCACTGTCAAGTGGTCCATGCAAGTTACTATCAACCAATTTGAATGTGATGGAAAGAGAGTGTTAGAGTGTAACATTTTTAGCTTTTGACCTTTCTCTCCCTTTTTTTTTTGCCCTCTCTCTCTCTCTCTCCATTTCTTTCTATTGCAAATAACAAAAAAAAAAAAGGCTCTCTCTCTCTCCAAATATTGGTATGAGAAACAAAAAATCAAATGAAAAGAAAATAAATTAATTAAAAATAGGATAAAAGGGAACGTAGTATAGAAATGTAATACGTGTACCACATGACACTTCTTTTAATTTTATAATAATACTAATAATAATAATAATAAATATTTTAAAATACAAAAGTATTATTATATGCACAACATAATATTTATAACTTATAATAATAATAATTATAATAATAATAAAGATAATTGTGTTGACTTTTTGTAGGGTAGGATGACACAATAATTTTTTATGACATGACATAATGGCAATCTTTAATAACATTATATTTAATAATATCATATTTCATCCATGTCACAATGGTAATCTTCAATGCACAATATGTACTTTGAACTCTACTTTCTATTGTATTCATTAGAGGTTTACTATTTGACCTAGCTATTTTCTAATGCATGAATATATTATTTGATGTAATTTTTGTTTGTTGACAATTATATAAAAGTTATGTTTAAATGATGTATCGTATTAATGTGTAATTGAATATAAAAAAAATTAATATTAAACTATTGAATTATATTATTTTAAATTTAAATTATATAATACGAGTTTTTCAGTTTGATTAATCTGAAGTTTTTTCTTAATATTGTAATTATTTTTTGTTAATTTAATTGGTTTCAGTAGTATTATATATGGACTATATATGAATTATATCTATCAACATATATAATATACATATAGCTTACGTATAACCAAGTTATAACAAATGCTACAGTTTGAATTAATCTATGCAGAAAACATTATATGTTAGCTATATATATATATATATATAGAGCAAGTGAAGGAATTGTTCCCGAACAACCCTCAAACGATGTCTCACAGAGCTCAAACTGTCCAGTCTAAAGTTTTTTGACCTTCTGAGTTTTATTTCTGGTGTTAGATTTGAAAAATGAAGACATGAATTAGGAGAAACAAAGAGAACAACTTGATATTTGATTTTTCGTTTCTCGATTAGCCCTCAAACAGTGATTTTCAGACCTTAAACTATCCAGCTCAAGGTTTTTGACTCTTTGAGTTCATTTCTAGTGTTAAAATTGTAAAAGGAAGCCGAAAAATAAGAGAAACGGAAGGACAGCCCTGACACATAATTTTTTCCTTACCGATGTCGTAAATCTTGTTTGATTTTGGAAAAAATAATGTCACCGCAGTAATGAGAAGGTAGAAAACTAGTTTTGGTTCAAATTTCGTAATAATTAGAAGTCGTTTAGGTGATGGACATAATTGGTAATAGAGTAGAGAAAATAAGAGGAAAAAATAAAAGAAGAGAGATAAGATAAATAATGGAAAAAATTGGAAATGAATCTTCTTCATCTACTTTTAGCAATTTGGATGGATAAAATTTAAAATTACACTTAATAAATGGAAATTTGTGTCTAAATCCCTCAATTAATTTTGTATATTTAGCGACCAAAATTGTGGTATCTAAAAAATTAATAAACAGTTATACTTGACTAGGCTTGAAATTGGCTCGATTTGAAATCAACTCAAATTCGATTCGATTAAGTGCGAATAGATTTAAGTTTAATTAGCTATAAATTATCCATTAAAAAAAATTTTACAAACAAAATAATATCTATATTAAAAATGGAACAAGAATAAAATCCATAAATAAACAATATTTTGATGTTTCATCTCTTCCATACCGCCAATAATTACAATAATACCAAAATTGGCATGATCACCGTCTTCCCATCTTAAAAAAAAAAAAAAAATTAAAGCTATTAAATGGCAAATTTAAGCAATCAATGTATGCTGTCACGTAGAAAGTTTTCATTGTCACCTAATTTAGATGAGATTAAAAAAAATAGAAATGGAGAATGAATACTACTATCTTCATTCCAGAAAATAACCGTCCTACATATATACACTATTACTTCACCAATAAGAAAAAGATACATCATCACTAACACTCGTACTCTTGACTATCTTCCTAAAGAGATTTTTCAGGGACGTAGCCATATGCATATACCATGCATAATCATATAATTGTTATATTCTTTCATATAATTGCTGCCAATTATATCTTATTTTATATGTATAATCATATAATTATTAGCAATTATATATATATAAATGACTTTACTAGAATTACTTAATAATTATATGTTCCGAGTAATCCAACTGAAAATTTTTTCTACCTACACCGCTATGGGTGATAGGCCTGGCCAAATGGCCATCTTAATTGAATGATTGCAGCTATGTTCCTAATATGAAGCTGGTTCAGAATATATATGAATACGAATAATCAGATCATTAGCCAAATGGGCACTGCTAACATTCTGCCCATTTGTTTTTCGAATTATCCATAAACATCAAATGATGTGGCGTAATTAGGTTATATCCTCCATACAGATACCTGTCGAGTTTTAGAAAAATAATAATTTTTTTAACCATATTTCACTATCTTAAA
>CATIWF010111881.1:0-14745 GCA_949630135.1 Balakata baccata
TGGATTTTATCCAAATTAATCCAAAATAAACTTTGACTTTTGACTTTTTCCACCAACTTTCCAAACTTTTCAATTTAGTACATGAGCAAATTTATTTTCTTAAATTTCATATCTCAAATGACCTTATCTCCTTAAATTGAAATACCAATATTCTCAGAAAAATTTTCTCTTCGGAATGGTCTTTCCGATTTTGCAAAACGACCACCAATGCGAAAATTTCGTTTTTGCAGTTTAGTCCTTTGTCTAAATCATGCCCATAAAAATTAATCTGAAGTCCGATTTCTAAATTATCAGTTTTAAAAATCTTAGAATTCAATTGTGATCACTTTGGCATCATTGCAATAGTAAACGCATATCTCTAACTCTCAATCGGAATATCAGATTATAAATCTACACCGGGAACATTATTTATGTAAATCGGAGCCCTTAACCTCCAAATATCTCCATATAACTTCACTTATAGCCTTAAAATATTATTCTTCCCATTATTGTATGCTTAACTCAAATTTTTACCGCTGGACAAAAACTCTGTATTCCCGGCCCAGTTCGTTGCCTTGATTTACGTGTATGACACGAAATTGCAACGTTTCATCAAATCATTTCAATATTCATATTAAGCATCATATTATCATATTAAATTAAATTTTTCATGCTCATATGTCATTATTTAGACTCTGGTCGGTACGCTTCTGTACTGCGGTACAAACGACAGTAATACGCGTATACGGTCAGGGTCTATATCGCGGACGTGACATGATATATATATATATATATAATATTTATTAAACACATGTAAAATACAAAATATTTCATATTGCATCATTCATAGTAATAAGCTTAAGAGAAATTATGAAGTGTATTTGGTGTAATTTACATCAAGTACTTTGAATCATTATATTATCAACTTTAAATCTCACCTATTTATTATCAATAACTGAAATTAAAAGTCGATGATCAAATGGTTCTAAGGTTATATATGTAAATTACATTATGTGCACCACATAAGTCCTCTAAGTTTAAAGACAAAAAATGAATAAGAAGAGAGCTCATAATCTCATTTTAAATAACTAAGAATAAGATTAAATACCATAAGAGAAGAAAAGAGAAAAAGAAACCATTTAATGAAATCAGCATAGCATATAGTATACTATTGTAAAAGAACTATAACAGTAGTGAAGTTAGTCAATATAATGATTGAAAAAATAACTCAATCTCATAAATAATATATTCATAAAAAAAAAACAAATCATGAAATCGGAATACTAATCAACCTCTTTCCCAAAAAATTATTAATTCGGGTTTTTCCGCCAATACTAAAGCGTTTAAAAGCTTAGCCACAGTAAATGCATACAAAAGGGCTAGTAGTTACAACATAAATCTCTTTTGTACATCATCGGTATGCAGTTTTTAAGAACGATGTAGATTTTGACTTTTTTTTTTCCAAAAAAGATGTACATGAAAAAAATCATCCAGATCTGCACTATATATATATATAACAGAATTTATAAAACCATGAACTAAAGGTGGATTCCCATAGTTCCAAAGAAACCATTTAATGAAATAAGCATGCATGAGAAGGATACACATCATTTTTTGCCCACTCAAATTTTACAAACTAAAAAACAAAAAAGGGTTTTGACTAAGGAAAAAGGAAAAATAAAACCGTAGGATCAAAAGGTAAAAAATCATTAATCCTATAGGCTAAGCAGATGCATATTTTTGTATGCTAAAATCAGAGACATGCTATAAATTTGACAAAAATCAACAATACCAGAAACTATCTTTAAGAAACAACAAAATCACCAATTCCAGAAGCTAAACCATCTTTAAGAAATAGCAGAAGACAGCAAGTCAAAAATCACCAATTCCAATAGCTAAACCATCTTTAAGAAATAGCATACGACAACAATATTTATATAAAGGAAAATGAAAAATGCATCGCATAAAAAGAACAAATTTCAAAATTAAAGCAAAAAACTGCAACATTCAACACAAAACACACATCAATAGCATGAACACATCTAAATGAAAAGAGAAATTCCACTTACCTTTTGAAAAATGAACACTGGGATTCTGAATGCCGCAAAGAGAGGATGGAACATGTAATGCCCACAAGTAGGGCATAACATTAACTGAGTGTGCATGGCATGAAAAGAGTATATGGTTTGACCCAAGATGATACAAATGAGTTATAAGAAAAGTCAATGGTAAATTGATGATGTATTAGAGGTATTTGGAGGTTCACATGAGATATATGAGGGATATATAGTTAGATTTGGGTCTTGGGCTTTGAAAGGAGTTGAAATAACAAAGAAATATGAGGAAATGAAGGATTCACACCTATGACAAAAGGTGTCACAGTTGTGAACATCGAGCTTAGGCAAATGGCCAGAATGTGTCACGGCCAAGCACAAAAAGTGTCATAATCGTGAACTTGGCCATGAAAGGAATTGCTATAAATTGTTCAAGTTCCGTTTATTTCATTTAAACACAGCCCTAAAGGCCTAAAACCCTAGCCACACTCCAAATCCTCTGAGATCTCATCTCCTATATGATTTTGATGAGTTCTAAGCTCCCAAAACACAAGTTCTACTACTTAAGAACAAGATTTGCACATGGATTTGGGGATGAAGTTGGAGAGAGAAAGTGTGAAGTTTGAGGGAGCTCGGATCTCCTATCCAAATCAACCTTATTTTCTTCCTTCTTAGAGTAAGATTTCATGTTTTCCCTTCTCTTTTAACAATTTTATGGTTGATTGATGTGATTTACCCAAAATAGGTAGAAACTCATTTGTGGATGGATATGTTGGAGATGAACCCTTGGGTTGTTTGGGTGAAAAACCTCCCTTTGAGCTTGATTGAGATGTTAAACCCGTATTAGAGGAGGATTTAAGAAGAAAAGACCTAGCTTAATAGTTTTTGAATTAGAGTTTGGAGTATATTGATTTATATAGCTATAGATGTTAATATATGGTTTGAGTTAATGAGACATAATTATGCTTATGTATAGGAGATGCCTTAGAAGGGGGAGTTATCACTAAAGAGGACTAAGTAAGCTTGAAATCTCGGATTTTGAGTTGACTCCATATGAGGTAAGTATACATATGCATTTTAACTTGCTAAAATGAAATGATATGATATTGAATGACATGAAAATGTAAATGGCATGTTAATAGAAATAATTGATAACTAAGATGAAAATGAGAAATATATAGCAGATTAATCATGCCTATGGGCTATGAATGATATAAGTAGGAAAGAAATTAAAGTTAAAGTTGATTAAATAGTGTGGTTTCAGTATGCTAAATGCATCTAAAACCTTGTAATGAGTAATCATATGTTTTTGACCCCATTGTTAGATAAATTAATGTTGATATGGGTATCGTAGATCAAAATTATAATTAATTGGTAATAAGCTAGGTTACTTAAGGGCTTAATGGCATCTTAAGTAACATTAATGAATAATAAATGACATTGTTTGAGATGAATAAAAGAAGAATAAGCTAAACATGATTGATGTGAACATGATTATACGAGAAATTCACAAGTACTGGCTTAAAACTTGAATGCTACGTATATGCCAAGTGAATGATAAAAATATGACTTAGCATTCTAGGTATAAGAGTTATCATAATAAGGCATCTTAAATGAAAGAAGGGAATTATGGAACTTGAATTCACCTATGTGGTCATTAGATATTAGTAATGATAATTATGTATGTATGTGTGTGGGGCCACTAACCCAATTGATTGTAAGCTAGGATCAATGCCTATATTAAGGATTGATAACTAGTAGATATATAATCTCAATGAAAACACTTAAGGTGTTTGGGAAAAAGTGGCATAAAAGAGGTAAGTCCCTTACTTTCAAAATCAAATAATTGAAATGACTTGTGATTAATTTGTACATGGATGTGCAAATATGTATACACCCCATAAATGATGCAGATTGTTGATAGGAATGACTATAATTGGTTAGTCTTAGTGCCTTGTATGATAAATTGTGACCCTTGGCATGTTATGTAAAGAGAAATGCAAGCTTGTATAATTAAAGCATATTATATGTCCCTTGAAATGGGGCAAAATGATGAATGATAGAAGCATGTTTAAACATGATTTATTATAAGTGTTGATAATTTGGGTGGCAATTGGACCACCATAGAGTTTATGAATGTGATATATACGAAAAAGATGTTGATTCTTGTATTTTAGAAAAGGGAACAACCCCTTTCACAACTAAGCTAGAATCTAGCATGACTATGAATATGGAAGCATAATGCTTCACGCCCATGCCATTGTGTCATGGCTGTGAAGACATTATTCACAATAAAGTCTAAAGTTGTTAAATGATATGTAAACATGCTAGAACACTTTTATATGATAATATATGATGTTATACAACAAGAAAACATGTTGTCAACTTAAATATGCTTTGAGACTATGATTATATGCTATGCATATTGATTGAAACATATGAGATTGAGATGAAAGTGAAAAGATATAATGTTATAAAAGCCCATTTCTCAACTTGAGGACTACTTTATGGTAGATGGTGCACCATTAAGGGGATAAGCGACGTGTATTGATGAGCTTATAAATGAGGACATAGTGATTTAAGTCGGAGAGCTCCCCTATTCCTGGTACTCATATATATGATGTTATACTCAGTCAAGTTGTTTTAAGCTTAGCGAGCCTCTTGACTTGAGATTTTGGTTAGTAGGTAGATTTTACCTCCGAAAGCACCCCTACTTCACACCCTATATCCGGCTAGTTCGGGAATGAGGTTTGAGCTATTTATCTAAATAAGAAAATGGAACATGAGAATTTATTGATTTGTATTAATATTAGAATGATAAAAATAATATGAAGTACCATAAATTTGTTATGTGAATTTGATATGTTATACTTTTATGATATATGCATTTGGAATGCACATATGCTCTATATGTATTGAATGATGATATACGAAAAAGATGTGTGAATATTGGATGATAAGGACTAGTGGTTAGCTCATTTGCCAATCTTAATTAAAAAGGCCTACATTTCTAGGGGTTTAGCTGCCTTCTATAACTGATATATGCTCGAGCTTTCAAAAGGTCAATACATTGATTGGTAATTGAGATATAAAAGAACCGTTGAGCGGTTTAACTTTAAGATAACTACACTAGGATCCATATATGTATGATGTTGAGACATAGGGATATTAAGATAAAGAAAAAGATATGTAATCTGTTAACCATGAGATGGTTGATCTCTATTTTGATCTCGACAATCAAATTAATTGTTACTAACATTCTTGTTAAGTGTTGTTTTGATAGTATTCAAAGTTCAACATATTTAGATAAGGTTTCCTCATTGAACAATTCAAGAATTTTATGGAGACGTGTAACTCCCAACCAGGACAAGGATCTCCCGATCGGGACACAGGTATAGACTGGGAAGACATATGTCCAGATCGGAAAAATGTTGTCTCTAAATGTGTCAAAGTTCCAGTAGCAAAAGCAGATTGGAAAAGGGTGTTTCTTGACCGGGACAGGCATGTTCATGACCGGGACTTTAGTGCAAACCAAGCAAAGCAAATGTCCAGACCGGGAAACCTTGAAGGATGATGACCTAAGAGTTCCAGTAGTAACAGTATACCAACCGGGAATGGTAGTCCCGATCAGGACTCATTCAAACCAACTTCCCGGCAGTGGGATCATTGGGCAAGTCCAAATCGGAACACATGGAGTTCCGACTGGGACAATTGAATAAAAACTAGCTGTTGGGATTTTCAACCAACCAAAAGCTACCACGTATGAAAATTGGGCATTTCCCGACCGGGACATCATGGTTCCCGACCGGGACACTTCACTCTGCAGACTGCATTTAATGCACTTGTAAGAGAATGTTAGAAAGAGTTATGGCACCATTTGTAATAGCTAATTGGTAGGTAATCAGTATAAATACCTTACCAAAAGGCCATTTAAGCAGAACCAACAACTTAACAGTGCCAAAGCTATTGCAATTTATTTTCTCAAATCCTTTCATTAATTACTTTTGTATAAGGGTTCAAGTGTTAATATGAAAATACTTGGGTTGTCTTGTAATTAGATAGTGTGAGCCAAATTACAAGAAATTGGTTGTTGTGTGAGCCACAAAATACAAGGAAATTTTGGGTTGAGTGTGAGCCTTGCTAAAACACCTAGTTGGGAGTGAGCTAGTTGAAAATCCAAAGATTGTAATCTAAATGATTAGATTAGTTAATACTCAATCTAAGTTGGAGAGAGGAGTAGGGTTAATTAACACCCGAACCTCTATAAAATTAGTGTCTCAATCTTCCCTTTCTCTTTTATTATTTTGTGTGTGCAAATTTTTAATTTCCCACCAATTCATCCCCCCCTTCTTGGTGATTATTTGGGCAACACAACTGATAAGATTTACTGCTTGATTCAATCAAGAAATATATCATGTACTAATCTGTCTGGATCAATAATATCATTTCTTGTTGATCCTATAACTATGAATAATTTAGATATAAACATAATTGCACATAATAGGAATCTCAATATCATGATCACATTATGATTTCCTTCATGCTTTATTTGTATCATGGACTTCATAATTCAATTTAAGATCTAAGCTATTCATAATTGAAATGAACATCAAATAAATATGAACAATGCCTTTTATTCATTCACAATAAAAGTGTATATTAAGTGCTAAAAGTAATTGAATTTAGAGCATTTTTCTAACAAATCATTGATCCAATAGTTAACTCACAAAATTTGCAGGTGTCAGTCCTTGCATACTAGATCTCTCCTTAATGCTTTATTATTATTATTATTATTATTAGCAATAAAGCATTATCAAAGACACTGTACAATATATTTAAATTAAAAAAAGGTATTTCAAGAGCTATTTTCTTTTTAAATCTCCATAAATAATTACTTTTTTTGTTCCATAATGATTGTCACTTTTGAGAAAATTTCAAATTTTATTTATCTGTCACATTTATATCATTAATGAAAATTAAATTTTTTTTTCTAAGTTTGCACTTATACTCACCAATTCAAAGTTATTAATATTATGTTGAATTTAAAATTTTTAGTCTTTCAAAATAAATGGTAACTTAGTCTTTACAACTCTCTTTTTTTTCCAAAATTTTAGACTAATTAATGACTTTAATCATAGTGAAATCACCAAAAATAATAGTTAATATGGAATAGATGGAGTATTAAATTATTAAATTATATTTATTAAATTTAAAGATAGCAAAAAGTAATCTGAACTTTTAAAGTTGTATCAAAATTAAATTGTACTTTCTATTTTCTTATTTAAATACACAGACTTTAAAACATTTTAATTTATAAATTCCAACAAAACTCTGCTAATATGGTATAAAATTTTGGCAAAATTAAAAAGATTGTGCTACATAGGAAGCTGGCTAGAAAGCTAAGCCACGTTACGTTATAAACTTTAAAATGCTATCATTTTTGTTTTTCCTAAAATTTTAAAACATAAATCTCTTTGGTGAAACTATGTTGATTGTAAAATTTTTGTTTCTTTTTGCTTTACTGACCAAACAACTTCCAAGCATGACAGGTACATATATTATTTTTCAAATTTAAAGAGAGATTTAAGTTTTAAAATTTTAGGAAAAACAAAAAATGATAGTGCTTTAAATTTTCTAAGATCACTCAGCTTTCTAGTCAACACAACCTTTTTAATCTCGTCGAAATTTTCTGTCATGTCAGCATAGTTGCACTAGAATTCATAAATTGATATAATTTAAAGAGTTTAAGTATTTACATGATGAAATAAAAAGTATAATTTAATTTTAATCCAACCTTAAAAGTTCAAGTTATTTTTGACAATTTTTCCTTATTAAATTACATTACCTTAATAAGTATTCATATATTCTTAAATTATCATATTATCTCATTATTATAAATATAGTTTGAGCTCAACTCGATCAAATTCGAGTCAAATTCAAATATTTTATAAGTCGAACTCGAGTTGCTCACGAGTAACTTAACTCGTTTGCACCCCTAATTTTAACATTCATTAGATTATAGATGTATGAATAAATGCAATGGAGTTTTGACTCTAGTTCCTTTTCCAATTGATTATGGTGTTGTTTTTTAAGTCCGACAAATGCTCACAAATTAGCAAATCTACTTTATCTAAATTGCCCAATAAGTTTTCTTTGGCTAATCGGTTTATGCGCTATTGGCTAATATGATCAAATCTAGCATGCCAAATATTTACATCATTCTAATAATCGACAGTAAATATAAAATATGAAAAGCACACATTGCAAGTATTATATTCAACATCAAGAACAATAAAATCATCTAGAAAATAACTACAACCATAGTAGTTTTGTTACATAAACAAATCAACATCATGTCCATAAAAATGTAATTCAAAGTCTAAATAAAACCGACATTGAAACTGAATTTTGATGAATTTCAAGACTAAATAACATATCATATAGAAACAAAATTTAGCCACCACGCATGACTAACTTGTAAGTATCATTTCCCATTACTTCAACTTTGGAGTTATTTTCTACATATAATCATTTTGTATCTCTTGGAATCCATCAAAATTGTACAAAGGTACTCTTGTCCTTTGCTATATGGTCTGTTGCTCTCGAGTCTACAATGTACAAAGGATTATATTTAGTTAGAAAAATAGAACTTGAAACATTAGTTTCATTCACAAGTACACAAATGTCATTTACCTTCTTTTATGTAATTATTATTTTATTTATAATTGATAGTTATTTATTTGGGTTTCATCATGGGTATCCTACCCAAAACTCAATATAGTCCCATTGAACAATGAAGCAATTTATTATTATTATTTACTAACTATTAAAATTGTATAGACATTGAGTTTGATAATTGTGAATTTACTATTATTTTAAAATGACTTAAATTAATATGGAGTTACAGCATCCTCAATAGGCTCTTTGTTTGATCTATATTTTTTATTTTAGAGAATCATTTCCAAAGAGCACCCCAATAGATTTTTTATTTGAACTCTCTTCTTTATTTTCAAGAGTGAATCTATATAAAGAGTCTCCAATAAACTTTATTTTCAAAATTTAGAGAAAATAGTGAATTCGAGTCTATATCTAGGAACCAAATTTTACTTTCTATTCTACATGTCCTTTAAAGCACACTAACTTTTTATACATGTTCCATCTTTTTATTGCTATGTTACTTGTTTCTTTTTTTTATAATAAAAATAATTTATTTATTTTTTGATAAATATTAATTTACGATGGATAAATTAAAATAAAGAGTAAAAATATAAAGAGTCTATTGGACTTATAAAAATTTTTTTACTCTCTATATTTAAAAATATCTTAAGATACTTTTTATTTTAGTAAAGATGCTCTTTAAAATAAAAATAGACTCTTTATTTTTTAATTTATAATAGAGAAACTATCTATTCTAATTGTAATTAATGCATTTCGATTTTAATGTATATTCTATCTTTTCATTGATATATTACTTTTTTCTTTCCTTATAAAAGTAGTTAATTTTTTCTAATAAATATTAATCTACAAGTGATAAAGTAAAATGAAGAGTAAAAATATAAAGAGTCTATTGGACTTATAAAATAATTTTCACTCTATATATTTAAAGATATTTAAGATGTTTTTTATTTTACTAAAAATGCTCCAGAAAAAAAAAATACTCTTTATATTTTAATTTAGAACAGAAAAACTCTTTATTCTAATTGTAATTAATGTATTCTCATTTTAATGTATATTCTATTTTTTGTTGATGTGTTAAAAGTAATTAAATTTTTTTATAAATATTAATTTACAAGGAATAAAGTAAAATAAATAGTAAAAATATAAAGAGCCTATTGAATTTATAAAATAATTTTCACTCCATATATTTAAAGATACTATAAAATATTTTTTATTTTAACAAAAATTCTTTAAAATAAAGAATATTATTGAAGATGCTCTTAGCTGTATTAAAACTATAAGCTCTTATTATATCTCTTAAATTTTTAATATGAGATTATCTCCAATATTTCCCTTCGGATGCAATTGGTCGTGTAATTAGCCGTCACTTGCTTAATCCATTTAATCCACTATTTTCATTTACCTAATTTTTTTTTCTTTTACATGCTCAATATAATTATAAACTTTATAATTAACATAGATATTGTAGTTGTTAAATTTAGAATAGATCGGTTGATCGGACAGGAAACTATTGAACCGAAACAATTAGTTTATATTGATAATTTATTATATAATTATATACTCTTCAAAGTTTGATAGTTTATTAGAAGAATTTTTATATGATGATTACAAGTTTCTTATAATACTGTTAAGTATCAATTTGGTTGACTGTGTTTAGATTTTAGGAATTTCTTATTTAGTTCAGAATTTTGAGTACTAGATTATTTTGTATTATATTGTTTAGTGTTAAAAGAACAAAAAAATCATATCAAATTGTCCTGAATTTTTAAGACAATGCAATATATAAAATTTTTCTTTCCAATACGATACAATATATAAATTTAGACAATGCAATATATAAATTTTTTCTTTCCAATACAATATAATATATATTTGGATTTATAAATTTTCGAATTTCTAAATAATACTGAAGATTTTCTAATTTTTAAATTAGACCGGACTGTATATACCTATTATTTTAAAACACATAAATTCGTACAAGTTAGTTGATACAATTCATGTTTATTTTTCAAGATAACTCTTCAACAAATGTAACTTCGCAAACACATACATGATAAATTTAAATTTCTAAAAATCAAGCAAATTATATGAGCAATTCGGAAAACTTCATGCGAATTAGTAGTTAATAGAATTTCAATGGTTACAGCTTTATCACAATGACTAATAGTACTAAATGACGGTACCAGCTTTATCGCAAGGAGTAACTATTAAATGGCGTTTTTTTGGGCCTTAATACTTGTGCAGCTCATTTATGGCTCATTTAATACATTAAATTGCTTAGCCAAACCGTAAATTATACTATATCCGTTCGAAAAATGTACATTCGCTTTTCATTTTTATTTATCAGAAATTATAAATTATTTTTTCTACCTATTGTTTAAAATTAGTTTTAAAATTTATTAGCATTTATAAATGTATTATGTAATATTAATTTGAGTTATATTTTTAAAATAATAATCAATTAAGAGCAATTTTGGAAAATATTATGTAAAAATTATTAATTTAACTAAATTAACTAATTTTTTTCATATACACACAAAATAAAATTAAGTTTATTTTTTCCGGATAGAGTGAATATTTTGAATTTCGATCCATGGAACATTATTAACCAAAAGACAAGTACATGTGCAAATGTGCGAAAAATGGTGACACTTTTATAAATAAGACAAACTTACACAACTATCAAACATATAGTAATAATTTTGTAAATATTTGTTATCCGTTTATTGAAAAATATTTATGAGTTTATTAAAAAAAGTTTGTTAATTTATTGAGAATGGTTCATTAAATATAAAGTAAATATTTATCAGTTTATTACTACTAGTTTATTAGCTATAAATTATATTATGGATTAAAAAACAATTAAATAATATAATATAATATTCATTAAATTGAATACACAATGTATCTTTCTTAAAATAATTTAATGAATTCATATCTATATATCAAATCAAAAAAATATATTATCTATTAAATTAAATATAAAAATGAATAAAATGAACATTTACTAATAAACTAATAAATTTTTTACTAATAAATTAATGAACATTTATTAATAAATTAATAAACATTTATTTTATTCCTAGTAGTTACAGTTTTATAACAAATAAAAATGTTTCAATAAAGTAATTAACTTTTATTTTATTACTAATAAATATTTTACTTTATTGTTAATAAATCTACAATTTATAACAAATAAATCTATAATTTATAAGGTATAATTTACTGATAATAACATATAGTTTATAAGAAATAAATATTTATTAATAAAGTAAAATTAACATTACAAGAAATATTTGCGGTATGTTTATTATATTCATCATTCATGGTATGTTCATTCAAATGAATTTTTATTTTATTCGTAATGAACTTACAGTTATATAACAAACAAATATTTCTCAATAAACTAATAAATATACTATGAATAATGAATATTTATAAAATTGTCATTATGTGTTTAATAGCTGTATAAGTTTATTTTATTTACAAAATTATCACTGTCTCTCGTACGTATAAAAAATGTCTGGTTCACAGTGCTATATGGACTATAGTCTATGATATTAAACTATAAAATTAGCTATTATTTCCATATTTGGTTTAAAAAATAAAATTTAGCTTACTAATTCTATGGAGTTAGTTAATTCATAGAATCACGCTTACTTAAAAGGTATTTTGACATAACTAATATGACAAAATAGTTCGTGATAACATAATTATATAAATAAACTTTTCTACTAACAAAGCCCACAAATAACAAAACCATTCCATTTCTAAATAAAAATTATTCGCCTGTTAGGAGAGAAAATGCAATTGAATGGCCAAGGCACTATTTACTAAAATTAGCCATAAAATATAAAATGATATAAAAAAATATGATTATATTAATAAAAAATATATTTAAATATATAAAACAAATAAATTATATAATATATATATATATATTATATATTATAAAATTTATATTAATATCTCATTTCAATATAATAAACAAATATACTTTTATTATCTAACATTTTATTATATATATATATATATATTAAATAATTAAATATTTATACTATTATTACAACATGTTATTTTATAGAAAAAGCAATGGATAAAGGGAAAGAAGAATAATAAACTACTAGTTTTTTTCGGAAGCTAGTTCTACTACTTTATTTCTTTGGTGATTATTGTTGGCAATGGAAGCAATTTTATTATTTGGATTGATAGAAAATCTAGATCTCGGTCAAAATTATAAATTTCAAAAATTTTTAATTTTACCGAAACATGCAATCAAATATTGCATGACATGAAAACATATTTTTCATGTTAACCTTGAGCATTTATCCATAATTTTTAACAAAACAAATTTTGTAACATTCATGGATAAAATCCATTTTGCCAATATCATCCCATGATTTTTAAGAACAAAATTGAAAAAATAAAAGGATTAAAACAAACCTTTTATTACTGAAATCACCAAGGTGTAAATCAAGCAAAAAGACCAAAAGCTTTGTTTGCGTTGATAAAACTCCTTTTGCTCGTCCCTGATGTATGATCACAAATTTTTTCTTTCTGATAAATTTAAAAAGCTATAAACACTTTAAAAGCTTTTTCTCAATATTTTTTTTCAATACTCATACCATATGAGAGAAAGAAAATTTTGAAGCAAAAACAAAATTTTTGCACAAGAGGAATTCGAAGAACTAGAGGATAAAATGATTAAGGAAAAAAGGAAAGAAGAATAAGAGGATTAAGGAGCATAAGAAGGTAAGAAAGGCCAAATTCAATTTTTCAACCTCATTAAATAAGGTTGGTTACCGAAAAAAAAATCTGATTTTTTTTAATTTTAATTTATGATACAATAATGGTGCAACAATTGTATAGCTAATTTTCTAGCTACCATCATTAATCATAGAATCAATATTCTCTTCTTCTATTATATGTGGCAATTACTTTAATATACCACTATAATTAATTTATTTAACAATTTAATTAAATTATTATAATTTTAATTAACTCTTTAATTAAATTTATAAATAAGGGAAATAATGAAAATTAATCAACATTAATTTTAACTCAAAAATATATGTGATCATTTATAATTTAATTCTCAATTAAATTACTCCCCACATCTTTATATGGACTAGACTAATAAAGTATTTGGTGTGACTTATAAGGTCAATAATTTTATCGGAACAAAAATATAATATTAACTTCTTAATATTATATTGGACACATTTCCGAATTCCTCGTATACCCGGATATATTAAATATCCTTCCGGAATTCTCCTTTTAATTACCGATAAAATCTCCAATATTATTTTGACCTCTAAATCATAATATTAAGTCCTCTCGTTATGATCCCGATATTGATTAAGGTCACAGCATGTCAAACCCTATTAGTCAATATACTAATAAGTGATAATTTGCGTTCTGATTAAAATAAGACTTATCATTATTAATCTATTTAATAATTCAATTTTACATTGAATAAGTCATATTTCTCCTAGTCGGGAATTTATTTTATCAGAACCAAAATATCAACTCTATTAGGATCTTGTCCTGGTGCTACAGGGTAACGAGTCCTACTATTGGTAATATCATGTCTCACTACATGATTAACTGTGGTGACAACGAGCCAGATTACCAAACGCAGATAGCCCAGTACAAGGCAAGAGCACCTCCACAGCTATCCATGAAAGGACAGTTTTGACACTTTAAGTCAAAGGACTTCGAGTCACAAAAGACTCATATATTATAATCAAGATAATAACTGTTGATATCTAACACTATCTATGCAGTTATTATCAGGCGTCACTGTTCAATACCCTTAACTCTTTAAGAACCCACTGATTTATTTAGATATCATTATATCATGGAGAATGAGATTCATCCTCAAAATAAACCATGTGATAACCTAGAGGTTCAATGAATGCCTAATTCATTGTCCTATACCGGTTATGAACATTTTTAAGATTATCTTTTACTAGAGATATTTATCTCATTATTATCAACAACTTGATAATAAATTCTCTGTAGATAATCAAAG
>CATIWF010111884.1:0-15833 GCA_949630135.1 Balakata baccata
TTAAAGTAACAAATCATACTACTCACAAACTATAACTATGATACAATGTAAAATTTAGTAGGTAAATAAATTTAGATCTAACTCTTCCCCATAACCAGCTAAGAAGAGGATAAATGTCCAAATCATTATAAGTAATGTTAAATTCTTAGACAAAATTACTTAGTATAATCTACAACTATTTTCATTAAACCCAAAAAGAGCCACTTAGATAAACTTATTTCGAGCTTTGACAATCTACTCTCTCTCCTATCTTTCCTAATTTTCTGCCCCTAATCTCCCTCTCTACCCCTATCTCCTCATTTTAAGGCTCATCCTCTCTCCTCATTTCCATTTTCATTAAACCTTTCTACTATTTCCATCGATCTTTCACTTGAGAACTAATTTTTTCTAACTTTCTGTTGTAGTCTTCTGCATTTCGTGGAAAGCCGGTGATTTTGCCAAGCTGTGCATGCTGTGCACATGAGTGATTATGGTTGTAATCACAATCGGATTCAAAGTTTTCAAGAATGGTTTTTCACAAATTGAAGGATACGATTCATGTGATGATTTATATTCTACACCATGTGGAAGGGCTTTAATGGGTTATTATTATGCAGCTCCTTTTGCTCCTTAATTTATAATGATTTTCTCTTCATCTTCTTCTTTATATTAATGGTCTCTCCTTAAATTCTTTAAAGCTTTTTCCTTTTTAAATTGGGGATTTTAGATTTTAGTGTTTATTATGTTGGGATTTTCTTATGAATTTATAAATTTGATTTAAGTCATTGTTTATCTGCATATATGAAATGTGCAGAATTGTTGATTTGTTTAATGGAGAATATGATATTTTGATCAGTTGCTTAGTGGATATGCAATGTTTGGCTATGAAAGTCTTGCGGTGCTACCACCATTGTATTCAATGGAAATGTGCATAATTGTTTGGCTCATTGTTAATCTGCATATCCTTCTTGAAAAATAAAAGAAATTAATAAATTCTATTTGAAACAGTCTCTTCTTTTTGAGGAAATAAAATTATTAAATTAATAAATATTGGATTATCACTTATCCGATTATCAAGGTGGAGGGTTTTGTGAATGAGTTTTTGGCTGGGACAACAAAGTTTGTGATTGTAATTTTTATTACAATTCTTTTTCTTCTTATTCAAATATTATTCATATATGTTATAACATACATATAATATTCATATAACTAAGATATAAAAATTAAAATGATATGTTTAATAAATTTGTTGGTATTTTAAAAATATAGTTTTAGAATTTAAATTCATACATTTTCAAAAAAAAAATACTAATAGTAATAACAAAATATAATCTACGTATAAATAATAATAATTTGTATAAATTATATTGCATATATAACTTTCATATGAAGACAAATTGGAAATTAAATATATAATATTTAAATAAGTATATATATATATATAAAAGAAAGAAACCATATATTGTCAAATTGGAATCGGCATCACTCCCATTTATCATAGAGCATCACTCATTTCGTAAAAAATTGAATCTGCATCACTCACGTGATATTGAATGATAAATTAACTATTGTCCTTATTTTTAGCCACTATTTAAGGCTTGTGTTTTGAAAGGAAACCGTTGTTTTGGAAACAAATATCTCTTTATATTTCATAACTGATTTCTTTGCATAGGTTCCGTTATTCATGCAACCGCACCTGTTGCTATGTTTGGATTTTTGGAATCTTGATTGGCCATTCACATAAATATATTGTAAGAGCTCACTTTTATACAATTTGTCTTTTTAATCTGCTTAGTTGTGTCATTTTCCCTAAATTCTTATTCCCACTCTGGGACTTCAACAGGTAGGTAATAATCGGACACGAATATAGTTTATGAGTACATCATAGCATATAACACGAGTACAGATTATAGGAAAATAGTGATTTTTGTTAGTTCGCGGGTATACTTCATGTAACAAACGTAAGGAATATTGTTTTCCAAAATTATGAAAAATTTTAAAATTAAGGACAACGACCTGAAAAATGGAAATGGAAGATATAATCAATAAAATCTGGTGAAACGAGGGAAAAAAAGGGTTAAAAATGAACAAAATCTAAAAGTAGCAGCCGACCATTCTAACTATGCATGACAAAGTATGATGATCATGCTTCTTAAATCTGTTAAAATCAAACTGCTTCAAAATCCATATGATGTAATTGGAAAATTAATCACGACTGATGGGCATCTCTCAACCCCTACTAACCCTCATTAATATGGTAGTTGTTTGTTAAATTTTGAAATTTGAACCACAAGGCCATACAATTAAGACTAGTCCGGACCTCATGGCTTTAATTTGCAGTTCAATGAATACTGTTGGGTGTTGACAAGTGACCACTACTTTTGCTGATCAATGAATATTTGTTGAATTCGTAGCTTTTGCAGTTCGGAGTTCACACAAAAAATTTCAAAAGAAAAAAAATGTTTTCCAAATGAGTTGAGATAATATTCTTCCCATTATACGGTTATTTTAAATACTCTTTAAATATTTCACCGCCTTTCCGGGATACCGAATTAAAAAAAATATATACATGTTTGGAATAGTACCCCACCTGTTATTCTTATTACATCTGTCCCTCATGAATTATATTTCATTTAAGTGAGTGAACCAGAGACAGTTGAAGTAATTAAACTGGCTTATAATGTAGGTGACGTTGGCATTCATTCTGAAGGACGATTCCTCTATATAAGTTTCAACCCTTTTAACTCTTTCTTCCATATAAGCTATTAAGCTTGGTTTTCAGATCTTTTCTTACAACATAATCCCTTGGTTTTCTGTTTCATGTTTAGAGTTCAAATGGGGTTCCGTCTCCCACACATACTAGTTTTTCTCACAGTAAGTTTCTGAGTCTTCTAATACTTTTTAACATGAAAAGGATTAATTGTTTACTAAAGCCAGCTTTCTTTAGTATATGCAATCATATAAGAATATTTTAAGATAGTTCATACTGTACCTCTTGTTGCAGGTTGCCCTAGCCACAAGCCATGCTGTCTCTCCTCCTGAATTATACTGGAACTCTGTTCTGCCTAACACTCCAATGCCAAAAGCTGTCACGGATCTTTTACAGCCAGGTCAGTGAGCCTGTATATCCACAGTCCAGAATCAATAGAGAATGAATATTTGAGAAGTTGAATTTGTCTTTTGAATATGCCAACTTAGTTTATGCTGTTACTTCGATTTCTGCCACTCATAAGGAACAATACAAATATGTCAACGGTGGTCTGTCTATTTACATGAAAAACAATGATAAATCAAATAATGGCACATGCTCTTATTACAACGCAGGATTTTCATACTTGTTAATGTGCTACTTATCTCCTCAGCTCTTCCAACTAACGTAGGCTAATTTGCAGATTTCATGGAAGAGAAAGGCACTTCTGTCGTTGTAGGGAAAGGCGGTGTAAATGTTAATACAGGAAAAGGAAAGCCAAAAGGCACTTCTGTGAACGTTGGAAAAGGTGGCGTAAATGTGAACACTGGGAAAAAGAAGCCAGGTACTTCTGTTAATGTGGGAGGGAAAGGTGTTGGCGTTAACACTGGAACGCCCGGTAAGAGAACTAATGTTGGTGTTGGCAAAGGTGGAGTTACTGTGAACACAGGACACAAGGGCAAGCCCGTATATGTTGGTGTAAAACCAGAATATAGCCCATTCGATTATCGATATGCTGCCACTGAGAATCAAATCCATGATGACCCAAATGTAGCTCTCTTTTTCTTAGAGAAGGACTTGTATCCCAGCAAAAACATGAATTTGCAATTCAGAGAAAATTCTGACTCGGTGATTTTCTTATCACGTCAAATTGCAAACTCTATCCCCTTCTCGTCGAGCAAGTTGCCAGAAATCTACAACCATTTTTCAGTAAAACCAGGATCAATGGAAGCTGAGATAATGAATAACACAATCAAAAACTGTGAAACGCCAGGAATCAAAGGAGAGAAGAAACTTTGTGCAACTTCGCTAGAGTCAATGATCGACTTTAGCACTTCTGTACTCGGAAAGAATGTCCAGGCAATCTCCACAGAGGCAGAAAACCAAAACCAGATGCAGAGGTACACAATCACAGATCTAAAAAAGGTGGGAGGTCCGAAATCCGTGGTATGCCACAAGGAGAACTATGCATATGCTGTATTTTATTGCCATGCAACACAAACCACAAGGGCATACATGGTTTCCTTAGAGGGTGCTGATGGTAAAAAGGCTAAAGCTGTAGCAGTATGCCATACTGATACATCAGCTTGGAATCCAAAGCATTTGGCTTTCCAGGAACTCAAGGTTAAGCCCGGAACAGTTCCTGTTTGCCATTTCCTTCCTCAGGATCATATCGTCTGGGTTCGTAACTAGAAGCATACAGATACACTTTAGATAGTTCCACATATTTATGTTGGAGTATTTATAATAAAGAAACTAGATCCTAATATATTTGGATTTACATACCTCAGAAAAGTTTGCTGTAGCAGTGTGCAGTAATAAATACCAGATCCTTCTGTCTTTATCTTTCTATGTCTAGTAGCAAGATTCTGAATCCGCTGGAGTCCGTTCCAACAAATAGAAGACTGAGTAAAAATAATAACCATTAGAGAATTAACCAATAAAAAACTGCCTCGGTGAAGCAAGTGAAGTTATGGGGAAAGAACGAGCAATACAACTTCTTAGCTCATTACGCAAGGCCCATGTAAATGAGACCTTCACAATTTTGAATGAGAAATGACAATTCTTGGCCTTTTGACATGTCCAAAAACAGAGACATCAACCACGTTCCTATTATTATAATCTACACTAAACTGCGAGTCATGGTCTTCTCAACAATCGCCCACTTCCTGTCTTAATTAAACGTGCTATCTCATGAAAATCCATTTCTTGACTCCAAAGGAATGTTTCCAACCAGCCTTCTTTAGTTAAATGACAACCTTTATCAGGGAAGAAGAAAAACACAGCAAGCAGGCATATGTCCATGAATGCTGAATGTGATAAGAAAGAAAGGCTTATCAAGAAAAAAAACAATTGTGGCATGAGAACTACTAAATTTATACGGAAACCCCCATGGGCTGCTTCTAGAGAAAACTCCGTTTCAATTCAGAAAACGATTCGCACAGGCCCATAGAACCAATGGTCGAAAAATTCGTGAGGAAAATATGATTAATATAGTTTGCCTGATTGAAACATGGTCTACATTTCAATGAAGGATTAAAGCAAACTTCAAATAAAGCCTAGCTATAAAGCCACATAAAATTATGGGAAGAAGACATATTCAATGCAAACTTCAAATAAAAAGGAGCAATCATCATTAAGTATTAAATAATTATTTGAATTAAGCCTAGCCATAAATATTTGTATTTAACAAGACGACTTCTTGTAAACTCGGTAATTTTCTGCTATTCCAGATTGCTTTATTTCAATAAATAAATAGCTACTGATCCATATTGTCAAAGAACTTGATTGTTTATAATTTAAGTGTTGCATATGAATCCGTATAAAAGATTAGGGAACCTTGTAACCTAATACGCTTCAACAGTATGTCTAAAATTTAGACCCAATCGACTCGTGTCACTAAAAAGTGGGGCATACTAATAAGAACCAGCAATAGTAAACAGCAAAACAAGCAAAAGAATCAGTGAATAACCAGAAGAAAGTTTGTATTTAGCAATGGAAATATGATATTTTCTCACTGCCAAAGCAATGAAGAATATGGAGAACAAAAATAAGCAAAGAGCCAAGAACAAGAAAGAAGAATCTCTGTGCAAAAAGACACAGAGCCCAGGCAAGCCCCTTCTTCACACCAAAGGTATGAAGCCACAAAATTCCAATTTCTTCCAGTCTGCTGTCCCTTTGCTCCCTACCCCTATTTATAACCGAATTCCACTATATACAATGACCTAACAGCCCTTCCTCTTCTACCCTAAACCCTAAACATTAGTTTTCTAGAATCTTCATACTTTTAACTTTTCTCTATCACGTACCTTGAAAATATGTACAACCACGTGAGTAAACACCATATCAATCTTCTTGTTCAATTGAGTTCTGATGATTAATCCAGTAACATACACAGTCTTCTATAATTCTACATCCAAATGGTTCAGAAGTACGTAGCAAACAACTGCATCAATAAATTTTAAAGAAAAGTCACTCATTGTTGTGTAAATTGAGCAATCATTTGTACAAAAGGAAACAGATGTAATTGCTTCCTCTCCTACATTTAACAAAATTAGAAAGAACAGGTTGCTTCAGTGCCAAAATACTTCTGCCAAAGAACAAAAACAAAAGTAAAGCATAAAAGCAGCACAACGGTGCTATAACATGCTCATGGTATCCTTTGTTTTCACAAAATCACTATTATAGCTTAACAAGAACCAAAAAGACAAGAAAAACATACATCTAGAAAAACTAGAATATTTGAATAGCCAAATTTCAAAAATTGCTGTATAAGTTTATCTGAAATTCTCTTTGAAGAGAAAAATCGTGACGATTTCTCAGAGCACTGAACACCAAAATTTAGTATTAACACCCTAAACTAGACTTATAATTACAGAAGTGCAATTCCTGTGGCATGCAGAGAACTTACTCGATTTCTTGAGGTCTAGGTTGCTCAACACAAGAACATGAGCGGGCAATGGCATTTCTGCACATATGATAATTTCATCAAAACTGATATCACTACAGATTACAAGATGAAATGTTTTAGAAACATCAACTCAATCATAGCTAAGATACACATGGGTCCTATTACCCATAATCTTCACCTTCCAACATCAGATTTGTCCCTCTTGACTTAGCAATCTCGCTTCTTCATGAATCAAGCACAAGAACTTCATTTACATATTGATCAACCTGAAAAGGCTCCAAAGAACCCCATGTTCTTCCAACTTTAAGCTTGACTTGCAAAGGAACTGAAAAATATACAGCACAATTAATATTAATACATAATATCAAAATATAAAGATATGAATTGCTGCCTAATACACACCAAGAAGCAATGCAGCATTTTCCATTCCTATTTGTAACAATAAAGCAGCTTCCTTGATCACAGAGGGATCAGCTTCCAATACTAATTCATCATGTACCTGGATTTTTAATAAATAAATAAATAAGAGCAATCATCAATTTTCAGAGAAAACAAATTGCATATTAGAGAGAAAACTTAACAGAAACCTCATGGAACAAATAGTAGATATTAAGAATTGCCTACACTAATGAGAAAAGCTGGTTTTCTTCTCTTTTCTTCTTACACTTCTGCCTTCTGCTAAATATATTCATGCACTTTGCCTTTCTCCAAATTAAAGGATTAATTACTTGTTATAGACTCCCTTGTTCTATTGCCGGATATTAATTAACAAAAAAAAAAGTTAACTATCAAAGGTTGGTAATGAGTAACATCTTTCTGCTAAACATTTTTGAGATAAAAAATTCTGAAGCCATATAGGATTGGAACTTGAATTATCACTTTTAACTGTTTCAAACAGAAATATAAACCAACATAACATAAGCTAACCAATTATGATTTTCATCAACTCTTGGTCTTCCCTTTTTTTTTTTCAACAAAAATAACTAATACCCCAACTCTATTTTTCCATGTGCATGAATATCTATGTGCCTCAGGGTTTTCAGATTTAGGAATAATTCCATCAAAAAATAAGAAGGTAAATATCAAAGCAAATTTCTCAAGCAACCTGCAAAAGGATTCGGCACCGGCCCTTCAGCATTTGAAATTTTGTAGTAAGTGCAGAGCTAGATTCTGGCCCATCAACTCCAGCAACTACAGAGTATATATTTATCATAGCTATCTTGATTATATCAGCAGCAGAGCCCTGTACAAGAACAACTGTAAGAAGAGTAGTATTATTCATGCAGCCTTTCACCACCCAAAATAAACTACTATACCTGACAGATAGAATTAACTGCTTGTCTTTGAGCTTTTGATTTTTCTTTACTATTTCCAAATTTTATCTTTGACAAGAAGCGCTTTCTTCCCTTGAGGGTCACCACATAACTGGACCACAAGAAATATTACATCAAGTGTTTATGAGAACAAATTTTGAACATGTATATTGAGAACAAAATCTGAACATAAAGACATAATTAAAAATTAATTACATGTTGTCAAGCCCTCTTAGGCTTGAAGAGACTTCCTTTCAGTGTCACAAATATAAGGACCATTCAGCACAAATGAGCAGATGTGTGACAAAAGCAGATAAAAGTGTATGTTTAATAATACAGAAGAAATGACTAAGTATGCATCCAAACATCAGATGCACAATATTGCAACACCAGCAACTGAGAAAGAGTCTCACGAATTCCAAAGAAAGGAAAAGAAAATATATGAACCTAGACTGCCAGGGTGCATGAGACTAAATAACCAGTGAGAAAAAGATAATAAGGGGAAAACGATGTAAAAGTTTTGAAGACAATGAAAATTCAAAAATTCATACAAAATCGTAGGTACATAATTTTATTTTAAAATCACTAGGAAGTTGGAGTTGTAAAAGAATAACTGTTAGCAAGAGGTTTTCTAAATAGCCTTACCCATTTCTGCGGCAAAATGAAACTGATTCCTGGAGCCATGAAGCTACACCAGGAAAAGAGCTTTTGAAGCTTTTAATTTTTTCAGCAGCTTCATCTGAACTGCAATTCAGTTGTTCTGCAAGAGTGTTAGCGCCCATTCCATAAAGGATGCCGTACACCAACCTCTTGGTCTGATCTCTCTCATCCGATGCAACATAATTAACTGGTTTGCCAGTCCATCTTGCTGCTATCATGGTGAAAACATCACTATTTGGTTTACTGAGGAGTTCAATTAATGAGGCATCTTTAGAGAAGTGTGCCATCAGCCGCAATTCTATCTGAGAATAATCTGCTGTTAACAATAACCAATCGTCCTACAATTGGAATTAAGGGACATTTAGTTCTAATATTGCCCAATTATTAAAAAAGAGAGTAGATCTTTTGATGCTAATATACAGAAACCACAATCCATAAATGCCTACAAAATAACTCTCTAAATGCAGCTGTACTATTGGATAAGAAGTAGCCAATAAATCTGAATTTTAGATACCAATTGTTTTCCATTAACTTCTGAGTTTTAGATATCTAGTGGTTTTACTTTCCATTTAAATTGAGATATTTTGCACATGCATTAACAAATAAGCTAATATTAGAACCACCTAGCAAGTTAGAAGCTAACTGACCATTACCTGAGAAGGAACGAATAAGTCACGAGCATTTATTTTATAATTATTTGGATCAGCATCCCCACCAATTTTATCCATACTCATTCTGAACTCAACCATGTGCTCAACGCACTGCATAGCTCAAAATAGTTCACAATGTTAAAAAAATATATGCAGCATAATGAAATCAGTTTGATAAAGAAAAAAATGAGTAGCCATAACCCCAACCTGAAGATTAGGTTCTTCCATTGATAGCCGTCCAGTTGCTGTCGACGTCTGGAGCCAATGACCATGCAGCATGTACTTCTGTGTGCTCATAGATAGTCTAGCCAGTGAACAGATTGAACCCAGTGTACAGTTTAAAAGCTTTGCAAGTGTCCTGTGCTCTTTAATAACTGGAACAATAGGATGCTCATTTCTGAAAGGAACCGACTTTTCGTAATGTGCTTGTATTAACAAGCGTTAGGGTAAAAAGCTATAACCATTTATCAACATATACTGATCATCATCACAAGCATAAGCAAATAGGTAATGTGGCAGAGAGACATTCAATGAATCCAGAATCATTTAAATAAAGCCAGAGGGCTCCCACCAAACAATAATTCAGTCAGATAGGATAAAGTAAAATGGAGAGGAATAACATCAATTGATACAGCTAAGCCTTCTTTTAACACTTAAGTGTTGAAATTTACAAACAAATACATCACCAAAAGTAGTGCTCTTCAGGATATGAAACGAACTATGAGTCACAAGCATTTAGGGCAATAACCTTCATCCTGCACACCCAAAATTAACTAATATATCCTTAAATTTTATACCTCGAAACACTACAACAACATTTCATTCCCCCAAACTTCATCCTGCACAAATGAAGCCTAAGGCAAAAGCTGGAAATAATTTTAATGGCTTACAAGCATTTGGGACAATAATCTTTTGTCACATCTCAACGAGAAATAAAATTCCTCAGTTGAAAGCTCACAAAAGTTTGCATAAAGATGCTAAGAGGACAGCGAAAAGAATGTCTGAATACCTTAACAAGTCCAAGCAATGTTTATCCGTACTCGGATGTAATTTCCCTTTGCCATGCCCTTCTGGTATTGGCAGCTTCAACTGTCCATACAGCACATTTGCAATATCTGCTGCTGTATGCAGTGAAAACGTCATGCCAGCCAACTCATATGCTTTCTTCTCAAGTTGCCTTAGCTTCCTTGAAAGCATCTTACGTGCTTGAAGGCATCCTTCCATGTCAACACCTATCCCCGAAAGCTCCATGTCTGCAAGAACATTAACCTAACACATATACAAACATTAACCTGGGAAACAAAAAAAAAGCCACCAAGGAACAAAACAATGAAACTAGTGCTCAGGATATCCAAGGGTTCTGCCATCAAGTATGTCTTGCATTTAACTGCAGGCCTTCAAAAACTTTCAGAAATTTCCTATAAAATTAGGAATGAGCAAGACTGAACACAAGAGGTCAGCACAAAGATATCAATGACTGGAAAATCTAATGCAATAAGATGATTGTCAACTTCAATTAATATTTTAATAGAAAATTTTCATTTGTTGAACAGAATGTAAGAAACATAAAACAATTCTCAACACCTCACCTACAAACTTGAGCTTTTAAAGTTTGAGTAGTTTTTTGACATTGTACTAAAGCCTCTTAGGCCAAAAGGTCCAGAGTTTAAATCCTAGCCACTCCGATCTTAGGGGTGGAGCTCTATGAGGGCATGGGAGGTCATAGCCCCTCAAAATTTTGGAACTTATATATATATAATATAATTAAAAATTATGAGAAATACTTTTCATGTATTTTAATTGTTTGGCCCTCCTGTAATAAAATAATTGTGTAAAAGTTGATAAGTACCAATGTTGTTCTGTTTAGTGAGAAATTTTTTTTAATTGAGAATTATTACTGTTTGGATGTTTTTAGTTTGCCCCCCCAAAAACTTGGATGTACTAGATTGTGTGGTTCTTTGACACAAAACAAAAGGAGAGAAGAATCCATGAAGATATTGAAAATAAAACCCATAAATTGGCAATCGGACATTCTAAGATGGCATCCCATGAATTTACAAGTATATAGCAGAGAAGAATAAAAAAGTTACCAAGGGAATCTCAATGTTCTTAAGTGCATCAACAAGTCCTTCAGAAGTAAGTAACTTCCAAAGAACAGAACATAAAGCTCGTGTTTGTGCAACCCGAAGACAGCAACCATTATGAGCCACTCTTCGCATCTGATTCTTCCACCTGCCACTCCTATTGGCAGCTGCAACAACCTCACTGGATAACCTTCTCTTGACTTCCTGCATAATCATTGTCACAGTTCGAGAAGCCAATCCAATCAATAAATGCCTAAAAAGGCAAGGATTTTGAAGTTTGCACATTGACCTTTAAAAGTTAATAAAATTTCTAAATTCGTACTTTTAAATATGATTTTCTGACTTTACCTTCTCCAAGTTCGGATTAGAGCTTCTCTCCTCATCAGGCCAAAGAATCCATGCAACAATGCACATATCAATTCCTTCCTTGATATTGACTGGGGGCAACAGAAAGTGTGAAATGTCCATGTGTTCAAGATCCAAACTCTTCCCTGAAAGACTCAAACAGCCAAATCTCTGATTGGGAAGTGCAGCATTCTTGAGCACCTGAATCTGAATTTTTAAATTCCAAGTAAACTTTGTGGCCTCTCTTTTCCCCATTATTTCACCAATTCGTTTCCATCGATGCTTAAATATCTCCAACCAATCCCCAGGCAGTTGGACATTCTTTTGGTTGTCAGCCCACAGTAAATCTTTAGGAAAGTTGATATAGTAAACAGGAGAGTTTTCCAAACAGATTGCCATGCCATGTAATTCAAAGGGTGTAATATCATTAGATTCTGATTTTTTATTGTAATGGAGATCAAAATAGAAATGTGGGACAGTGTCCCAGAAAGCCAAGAAAGAATCAAATCCACCCAGAGCATTACTTGCATTAATAGGACCCTTCTCACAAGCACTTCCAATGTTGCCGTTACATAAATTTTCTGTTCCACATTTTTCCTGCAAGCCTCCATATACAGTATTATCACATATTGCAGTTCCATCAATATCTTGCCCTGACTTTACAGATAGGAGTCCATCTGAACTAGCTTCATGATCACCAGCAGCATCCACTAGTCTACCCAGATTCATAGATTTTTGAAATTGTATTGTAGAATTCTCAGCATCAAAATTACACTGAACAAGACCTGATGGATTTATCCCTGCTGGAACCAAACCAACATCAGTTGTTTTCGTCAAGTTGTCTCCTTCAATTCCCAAATTTACTTTATCAGAACACTTGCTACTTTCTACACAAAGGTCAGATGAAGCACGGTCTCTATCTTCTACACAAAGAAAGGCATTATTGGTGCCATCTCCAAATGATTTATTTGCAGCACTTTGCTCAATAATATCTCTAGAACCACTTGATAATAATGGTCGAGAAAACTGAGGGACATCGAACCCAAGAGATTTGAAAGCAGAGAAAGCAGCAATCCTTGCCTCTTCTGCTTTATCAAGAACAATTTTGCGGGCACCGTTCATGATTTTCTTTGCAACTCCTAATTGTAAGCGCCTTTGTGCTGAACCTTCTACAGCCATGTTGCCAACTTGTAAATTGATATTTGATAATAAATTTCAAATATTTGATACATGCAAATGCAGATGCAGCGAACAGAGACAGTATATACACAGAAAGCATGGAGAAAATTATTGATTTACAAGGCATACAGTAGGAACTCAAGAAGTGATATCAAGTTGGGATTGTAATAGACAAAAAACTCCACCAATGAGGAAAAATGATATTTCATATTCACATCAAGTTTTTTTTATTCATTTTTATCTTTTAAAAAAATAGAGGGAAGGAACACCTTTTTATTAAAAAAAATCACAGCATGGAGATAAGCTATGCTTCTAACCTACTCAACCTACAGATACAAGATATCAAAGCTACACATTTTCCTTTTTATAGTTCAATATGAGAGAACACTTTTAAGAACAAAAAGAGAAGTGCGTTGGAGTTGTCAGTAATAATAAATGAAAATCACCACTGAGAAGCAATATGGGAGATTATTGACAATGGTCAGGTACAGAAATACCTCTATAGTTTCTTTAAAGGTTCCTTTCCTTTATGTGAGTTCTGTTAACATCCAGAAAATAAAACTTCTTTGGAAAAGAAACTGTTACTTTCTTGAAAATGATGGTCTTCTCTTTGATTGAGAAAGCAATTTCACTCAACTGATGTTCCTAAACGCACAAATCCCAAAATGCAAAAGGCACTTGTGAAAAAAAAATGACATTTCCATCATTAGAAAAAGTAGAGCCTTGAAAAAGTAATTTGCACGACTTGTGTCATACATTACTTAAAGACAACCCTCTGAAATTCCTCTAAACACAAGGCCACAAAAAATCCCAAAAATGCGCCTTGTCCACAACAGGTCAAAAGAAAACACCTGATTTTAAAAGTATGCATATTATCTTCATCCAAATGCATCTCAACACCAGCAGAGAAAAAAAAATTTCAGAGCAAAGCAACACTAAAATTTTATTCAGAATAGAAAAGAGAAAAAGAAAAAGAAAAAAGCAGGTAAACAGTAATTCACAAACTTTGCAATCCTTCACTACACTAGTTTTACCAAGTACTTGACTGAAGTCACTTGCAGAAGGTTTCTGTCAACCCTTTTCAACATATATTTTCAAATGAAAAACTAAACACTATCCAAATTCAAGTCTAGTCGCTTATTTCAGCATAAGTTATCAATATGAAACCTAGCTAAGTATCAGAGCCTCACTATTGTGCAAAAAAGCAAGAGAGCCATGAAAAAAATAAAACAGGTGAACATATGCAAATTATGTACAAACATGTAGCACATACATAAGTTTGCATGGACAAACACTTATGCACATACCTTTCCATGTCAAATGTTATTCCAATTTTACTTGCACACAATTGCATGCAGCATATCTACAAAGTGCGCGTCCAACTTGAATCACCAGGTAACTTAAATACCAATTTAACTAAAAGTCATAACATTAAAAGACCAAGAAAGATAAACATTTTCTCCATAGGACACATATCCCCTTCAAACATTGTTGACACGATATAGATTATATAATTGTAATTACTTTCTATCAACAATAATATTGATCACATAAAACATATTCTGATATATAAAGTTTAAACTTTCCAAGGTAAAATGCCTTGCAGTTAAATTCTTGAAAAATTGCATATCAATTTTATATTAAACCATAAAACAAAGATTTCTAATACCCCAGCAATATTTTCAAAAGGAAATTAGGCTGAAATAAATATGGAATGCATTCCTCTATCAGGAATGAGGCATAAGTGGCAATATGAGAAATTCTAAAGAATTCACCTTGAGCTGCCCATGATGAAGATTCAAAAAGAGCCTTGACTATTTCCGAAACTGATGCTTCAGCAATAGCAAGAGGTGTGCGCAAGCCTGCTTTATACAGTGCTCTTGCTCGTGAACCCTACAAATAAAGCAATAAAACTAATGGCTATGTATCATTTATGACAAAACAGAAATAAAAGGCCTGTAAAAAACTAGGATTATTAGCAGAGCATACAAAACATGGTAGAAGCCAGTTACCTTAACGTATGGAATAGTGGTAAGCTCCACAATCTCTGCTCTAACACCAAATGAAACACGATGTTGGAACATGGCAATTAGGCCCTCCAGATCACGCCATCCTAGCCTTTCACAAAATAAAGAAACCATAGATGCAAACCTTCCAGAGTTTTCTTGTAAGGCCTGAACCATGCCTCTGGCAACCTTAAAAGCTTCACAAACTTCAGCAACGGGTGTTTCCTTCAACCAAAATTTAAAAATGTAATTAGCAAAGCACAGAAAACAAGCAAACTTTACATATTATAGTAAGCAAAAGAAACTAATAGCATTGAAGACATCAAGAATCACATTCAGGTAATCGTGCAGACAAAAAAAAAAGCATTACAAGAGGGCAAAACAGCAGTACATAGGCCAAATTTATCCTTTCTAGGAAAAAATGCAACAAATACTTGGTATTAATATATGCAAAAATACAAGGCACCATGCAGAAGAAAATACACATCTTCTTCTTCAAAAAAAAGTTAAGCATAGAAATGATAACATCATTATGCTTGCAACATTAAGCATTGGACAAGAAAGAACAGGATAAAAGGTTGCAACACCTGCACCAGCCTTGACAGAATAAGAGCAACATAAAATCGTTTGCACACTCGAAGTGACTGGTCATCTGAAATGATATTGTTGTTAGCATTCCCACATTGATTTTCCAACTTTGCATGCAACCTTTTCGAGTTAGCAGTTGATCTGTTCCATGTGCGCATAGGTGCTCCATGGGCCATTCGCATCAAAAATGGTTCTGAAACTCCAACTCGATTTCCAACAGACTTCATTCCATGAGGTTCAAAGAGGGAAAGAAAAGGTAAGTTGTAGGAAATCACATTACAAAAGAAGAAGAAAGATAATGTAAGATGTAGGTTGCTACATTAGAAAGAAGAAGAATAAAAAGGACATCAGTTAACAAGGATTCCCATAGACTGAAAAATTCCTCAAACACAGAACCAAAGGAGACAAGTGACAGAGAAGACATAAATAT
>CATIWF010111903.1:0-12327 GCA_949630135.1 Balakata baccata
TGGTTTTGGTTTGGAACTGTTGATTCAACTGGTTCTAATATATATATATATATATTAGAACCAGTTGAATCAACAGTTCCAAACCAAAACCAGTTAGTTCTGAATCGGCCCCAAATCATCTTTTGGATGGTTTTAGTCCAATTCAAAAAAATTAGGACTGCAGAACCTGCCGTTCTTAACTTGTAGTCACCCCAATTTATCATTATATTGCTAATTAGTACCAAACCTTTTATTTGTAGCAAATAACAAAACTTTTAAAAAAGTTATAATTTGGTACTTAAGTCCAATTTACAGTAAAAAAAAAAATGATAAAAATGATGTGGCAGTAAAAAAATACAATTTTCTGGTGACATGACATGCTAACTAGCTGATATATCATCTTGTTTGACTGGAAATTGGATTTGGGTACCAAATTGCAACTTATTCAAAAATTTTGATACAAATTTGCAATATAATAATAATAATTGGTAACATTTATGTTATTAACCCCATTAATGTCTTGCTTAAAGTTCCTGATACTTGAAATCAACTTTTGTCTACAATTCTTCTTATTGCCAACTAACCAAACTACAAGTAAACTTCCTTAACAAGGATGTATTGCTAAATCTAGATGGCCTGCTATTGCTCCATTGATTGAAATGAATCCCTTTTTCTTTTTTCAAGTCTTTTGACAGATTTTAATAGAGCAAATGTGCAGAACAGTCCTATTCATGCCAATTCAATAATCATCCAAATCCTCAGCAAATCCCCAGATTTGCTTTTATTGTACGGCTTACTTTAAAGGCCAAATTGCAAACAAGAGACAGGCTTTTCAAATGGCATTGCTGGGGTATATCTAGGCTCAGAACTATCTTATTCCTGCCAATTCAATAATCATCTACATCATAGAAAGTTACAAATAATAACTTACAGCCTCATTCTGCTTCTCTTTTTCCTGCCACAACCCGCTTCCTCTTTGAAATTCTTTGACCAGGTTCCAGAAGCAAGATCTCACCAGAAGGCCTTAATTCACTAATACTATATGCTTATGTAGCAATCACTCATATAGTATTCATAGTTAAAGTGATCAAAAAAGAAATTTACTCCTTTCATGGACATCAATGAACTAAATTCCTCACATACATTGTGAAGTAAGGCGAATACATATTGAACAACAGCTAAAACTTATATCAGATCAATACAAGTGCAACACTAGATTGAAGTAACTCTACCAGAAAATACAAACGCGAAATGGGCTCAAGCATGGATGAAGCACAGCATGAAAATCATATCCACAGTGCAAATATGTAAAAGAAGCACCAGGGGGGAGAGAGTTTGCTTGCCACATATCAAGCTAGGTCACAATGCAAATCTATCCCTGCTTTTGTATCCTCTTGTCTCTAATCGGCAGTTCAATGGGCTTCTGGGCCTGGTGTGGGTGATCCGGGCCCTTGTATACCTTAAGGTGGTTGAACAATGCTCGGCCAAGCTGCAGTAAACAGCCATAAATGAAAAGAAGCTAAATTGGCTAATAGCTATACCAAGATAATCAGGCAGCCTAGAGTAGAAGAATCTAGGCAAGAATCATCTTTAGGCATCTAAACTCTTAAGAGAAGAATACATTCAATTCCTCAACTTTTAGTTAGATCCATTGACAATTAAGCTTCTTAGTCATTGCAACTATTACAGTGAATCTATTAATTAAGCTTCTTCACAAAAATATATTCATTAAATAATTAAGCTTCTTATTGATAAATCAAGAATTACATATCATGCATATATGATGACGTTAAAAAAATTACATATAATGAAATTTGACACAAATGACATATTATACTACAATATAAATTTTAGATAACTATTTTATGCCAGTTTTCCATATAAGAGGTGTAAAAGTTCTGTTATGCGGCTCCATATAATTGTGGATTGAATAGTAAACAAGAATAGTTAACACCATTTAATAGACTTAATTATGCATATATATATATCCCATGATGATATGCAGCATATATGATTTCTACTATCGACAATCAGTCAATAAGCAAGAGTACAAGGATTGAACAGATCAAAATAAAAGTTAGGAGAATGGATCATCCATTCAAGTTTCAGGTAATTAAATGAGCTTTTTCCAAAAACCTATCTGACAAAGATATTTGTTGAATAAGCTAATGTATTGAGACAATGTAGAGATATCTACAAAGTAAAGCGTGGGCAAAAATTAGTACAAGCGGAAATCAAAAGACAACATATGCATATGATTTGTTCAGAATCAAGTTTGACAAATTTCCTAATAGTGCCCTTGGTTTTCTACACAGGAAGCCTAGTAATATGCTTATCATAAGTATACACTCCTGACAGCTCAAATGGCAACATCGCTGATAGCCTGATAGCATTATACTTGGGAACTTCAAAATATTCGGCAAGTTACCACAAGTATATATGGAGACCCAATCTCTGGCAGTCAGTGTCTGTCAATAAGCATCACACTAACCAGCATGATCAAACACCAAGTTTAGTCAAGAAGAACAGGACAAAGCCAAGAAGAAACCTTTGGTGAAGAATGTAGAATAAGCTACTTCACAGAAATGTTCATGATGGGTTGCATCAAATTTCAAGCAACAGATAAACTCATTAATGTCAGAAAGCAAGGCCTAGCTGCACCAGTTCTTTCCTTCAGTTTTATGCCCACTAGATGGTAACCAATTCAAATTAAAACTACCTACTACAAGCAGTCACAGCTCTAAATAGAAAAGATGCGACGATAAAAGCTCCATAACCAAAATAAGTGGCACTGAATGGGAGGAATTTGAGGGAAAAAAAAATTCCAGACCCAGTAGAAATTCTCAATCATGCAAACACAATACAGAAACGAAAAACACTTAATATATAGAGAAGCATACCGAGTTAGATATTCAGAACTTACTCTTCCTTTAGGAAGCATACCGCGAACAGCATGCTCAATAATTCTTTCAGGAATCCTCTGTTGTAACTGATCAAATGTTTCCACTTTCATACCGCCTGGTCTTCCAGAATGCCTCCTGTATAGTTTTTGGGTCCTTTTCTTCCCAGATACAGCGACTTTCTCAGCGTTCACCTTTTGGATAAAAAGATTCAGAATTTCACAAACTCCAAATTGTAACTAATGCATGTGTGAAAGTCTGTTACAACAATCGACATTCTGTGAAAAATAGATAAGTACCACTGACCTTCAATAGCATTGACATGCAAAAAGAACTATGTGCAACTAACTAAAGCAGAAACATCATTGATATTATTTTTACTAAGTATTTTAGCAAATAATGATACGAAAAGACAGAAACAAGTTAAGAACAGTTTCAACCACTTTTTGAGCAAGGATGCTTTGCCGTCATAAAATTGTTATAATGCATATTTAGAAGTCTCAAAAAACAATTAACACATAGAGACTGTACTAAAGATATAGGCACTCCAAGAAGCAGTCATTGATGACAGATATCATACAGTTACTCTCACAAGGGCCATACTCTTCACTCCAATTTTGTTGAGCCAATCTAAGTGCATATTCTTCATGGCATATATCAATGTAACAACATATTTAGTTATTCCTTGACATAATAAATTTTCTACAACAAACATTGTCTTAGAACCAATAACATCTACTCTTTTCTCTTCCCAACCCAACCAAGTGTAGGCTGCCATTTAACTATATCATTGCTGTATAAAGGGAAAAAAGTTACAAGAATGAGAAGTTTTTTGAACCACATTTGACATCAAATCACATGGCTAAAATTTATATTAAGAAATCATAATCCAGTTAGATTCCCATATCTTAGAGGAATGTGAAATTATCGCCCTAGACTAAAACACAAGTACACAACTACAGAAAATCTCAAAGAAGAGCAATTAACTAGCATGAAAATCATAGATGTGACAAAGCCTTGATGCTGGAACTAAGTTTGGCCGAGTCACTTTGACACCAAATCCATAGCAATAAACATGTAGATAAAAAAGCATTTTTTACAAAATTAATTCACACTAGTGCAATCAATTGGCTGAATAACCAAGAAAGTGATTGATTCGAGATCCATCTTTAAAATGCATTGGCAACAGTTAACTCTTCAAAAGTACAATGATGAATAAGCAGCATAAAATTATTGGAAGAGTAACAAAGACAGCATATGAGTATACAATTATAGACTACATACCACAATTACAAATGCCCCCATGTCCACACTAGGAGTATAGGTAGCCAAGTTCTTTCCACGAATATATATGGCAATGGTAGATGCCAGTCTCCCAAGAATTTTATCAGTTGCATCAACAATATACCATAGTTTATCCGTGTTTACATGGTCCGCTGCTTTAGGATACCAAGTCTTATTCCAAATGTCCTACAAAACAAAAACCAAGATTGAAACAAGAAGAACCAGAACAATATAAACCCATTTTCGAATTCATTTCCCCAATAAAAAAGATTCAAAACTCAAGAATTAGAGCGGGATAAAGTTACTATTGAAATGGAACACAATAAATTAAAAAAACCCAAAAACGAAAGAAGTATAAATTACAGGGCCGTTAAGCTCGGACTCCTCAAACATCCAACGCTGATCAAGAGGCACACGAGATATGACTTTGTCATCCTTCTTCTCGGACCGAACCACAAAATTGCGGCGGCTGTTTCTAACAGGAAATGCGGTGTTCGAATTTAGCAACGAGAACCCAACAACAAAAGGACTGCTGTTAGTGACATTCTTTCTTGAACAAGCAAAAAATGATTTTGTGGTTAAAGCAGTAGACGAAGAAGAAGATGATGAAGTGGATGATGAAAGCGTCACAGAGGAAGGCGCACAGAGAATTGACATTTTGTCTTTCCACTAATCACTTAGGCCTCTCTGCTCCTCCGGTCCTCCCATGTTCTAGTACTGTGTTCAATATACCGGATAAGATTATTATTTTTATTATGATTTTTATTTTTATATGAGAAATTTTCAAGTCGCGTCCATAAAATCATAGGGCTAAGTTCTTCTAGCCCAATTCCTTTAAGTTTTCAAAATCTTAAATATTAGGTACTTGGACCATTTCATCAATAATCACTTAATTTTAGTATTATTACAGTAAAATAAAACTCATTTAACTATGATTTAATTTCAATAAAATTACTTCTGGTAATTTTTTAGCAGTCGATAATCGGAAAAGTTGTGATAACATCTCAATCAATACATGAAGCACATCACGTCATTGTAAATATCAAATAAAGTACCATGTATACTTATAACACAACATCCATATCAGCACCATAAACTAAAATGATGTCAACTAAGATGTTAAAACTCTATTTGACCTGTACAATGATGTTCTATTTGACTTGTGCAGTGACGTGGCGTGTCTCGTGTCTCATGTGCCAATTAAAATGCTAGCACGACTTTTCTAATTGTTAACTATTGAAAAATTACTGGAAGTGATTTTATTGAAACTAAATCATAATTAAGTGACTTTTGTAAGAAAAAAATTTTTTATGTAACTTTACTACAATAATACCAAAATTAAATGACTATAGATAAAATTAATCAATAAATCTCCTATTGGTATTGCGTTTTAAAATTTTATTTCCACCAATCTCTAACTTTCTTCTCTCTCATCTCTCTCTTTCTTATTCTTCTTTCCTTCTCCCCACGTCATCCAAATGACCTTCAATCATCACAAAATTCAAATTACAAACTAGTTGTTCAACTCCTCATCACTTTAGTGATATTAATTTTCTAAAATCTGACCAGATTTACAATATCGGTGAGAAGAAAATTGGGCATTACGGCTATCCTTCCATTTCTACTATTTCTCTACTTCCTTTTGCAATTTTGACATCGAAAATGGATTTAGAGGATTGAAAAATCTTTGATTGGATAGTTTGAGCTCCAAAACCACAGTTTGAGGGATTATCAGGAAAGAAAAAATCAAGTGTGAGATTGCTCTCTCCGTTTCTCATATTTTTTTTTTTTGCTTTATTTCTCAAATCTAATACTAGAAAATGGACTCAAATGATCTCAAAATCTTGGACCGAATAGTTTGAGGGCTGATCGGGAACAATTCCTTCACTTGCAGTACGTATAACCTACACATAACTAACATATAATATTTTCTACAGAGATAAATTCAAACTACACCATCTAATATGTAGGTTATATGTTAATTATATGTATAAATAGATATAATTTATATAAGAAAAAAATAAAAAATATATAATATAAATTAATGATAGGATCGGATCGGATCGGAAATCCTTGTCTCCATCGGATGCAGGGATGGAAACCAAAAAATTTTTCCCGTTGGGGATCAGGGCCGGAAAAATCCACTCTAAACCCGCCCGTTATCACTCCTACTCCTTCCTCTTCTGTTTGAATCTAATTAAAAAGCAATTTTTCTTTACTACTTTTCTGATTCTGTTAATTGAGTTTTCTTTGGATTTAGGTTTTATTGCTCGTGATATGAGAGATCGATGTTTAAATAATATTTTTCTTTGAAAAAGAAATATTATTAATTTTGTTATGAGCAAATCGAATTGAACTTAACACATCTCCCGCAAACAGAAACAATATGACCAAGCTTAGCACCGAAGGCTTTTCAAGGAATAAGAGATTGACAGGTCCAGCCGAGAAGAGTAAATGTGCATTGAGCGTTTTTAGTATGGAGATTTGGGAAAAAACCAAAGTGAAAATAAAAACACAAAAGGAACTTTTATCAATTGGAGTTTGGGAAAATATTCTTAAAAAAATAGGGGGTTTGAGATCATTTTCTCTAAATATTATTAATTTTCTTTTTAAAATGTGTTTTTAAATATTTATATGATTATTTAATACGATGATTTTTGCTAAAGGTCAAACAACCAAACTCAATTTTTTGATGATTTTTAAAAAATTAAACGGATATTGCCATTAATATAATTATTTTAATACAAATTTCATGTTATATAATTCCACTTATAATTAACATAATTAGTTTATTTTATAATTAACATAATTCCAATTATTATTCCAATGTAGGCTCGTATAAAATAATTTTATAACATACGTTAATATAAGGTTTTTTAATAAAAATAATCATCAGAAAATAATGAAAGTAGGTAGTTAAATAACAATAATCATACTATATATAAAAGTGAGAACAGAGGACAAACAAATTTACTAAAAAACCAATATAATTGTATTAGTTAATTAGGTTAATTTTGTCGTTTAATAATTTAATTTATTAATAAAAAATATTAATAATTTATTAATTAGAAGTCTAATTCTATTAGGATTGGGATTGATTTTTGTTAGGCTACATGTGAAATTTTGATTTTAATCCTAATTTTATTTTGGAATTAATTTGTATCATTTCATCTTTTAAATGATCTTCTTTATCATTTTTACTGTAAATTGAATATTAATCTGACCTAAAAATTAATTTTTAAAAATTTCCGAGGTCGTATTGATAGAGAGTATAATTACCAAAACGAAAAATAAATGAACGAGATAAGTATCTAACTATATATATATATATAAATCAGATAACTAATATTAAAAAATAAATTAATAATGATATATTGTTATTCAGAATATAACTATAATTTTTACTAATATATTTAATTTATATAATAGTAAGTTAAAAATAGAAATTTAAAAATACTGAGAAATTATTTAAGAAGTTATATTTCTTAATAATTTTTATACAGTTCAATAATTAAAATTATTTTAATAATAAAATATTTACCGCATCTATATTTTATATGACTCTTAATAATAGACAAATTGGTAATTTAATAAAATTTGAGATAAATATACGTTATTATAATTCAATATAAATAAAATATTATAACATGACAAAACAAATTAATAAAAAATTGTATAAAAACCAAATAGTAATTAATGACGAAATCCAATATCTAATAATCATGTGCAAGAGAGCATAAAATACTTACTATATCTATTATATATATGACTCTTAATAATTGATAAATTAGTAATTCGATAAAATTTGAGATAAATATGAACTTTTATAATTCACTATAAGTAAAATATCATAGTAATATGAAACAAATTAATAAAAAAATTATATGAAAACCAAATAATAATTAATAATGAGTCCAATATATAATAAACACGTTGATGAAAAACTAGTAATAGAAAAAGTAAAAAAAAAATCACGGATTTTGTATATTTTCAAAATTATAACCAATTCTTTTTTGAAGGAAACCAAACTTTTCATTAAACAATAGAGTGTACAAAGGGAGAGAGAAGAGGACGAATAAAGCTTGGGGCTCTTCCCAAATCGTGGGACTGGGGAAATCAATTGCAGCCTTCGCAATTGCATGGGCTACACCATTAACCTGGCATCTGGCAAAGCTGACTTTAATATTGGTACGACTATGGACTATTGCATGCACAATGCCTTTAGCATCTGGTTCTATAGAGACATTAACCGGATCCTTGTCTTTGATCCAAGCAAGAGCTTCTTTGAGGCAAAAAAGCTTCTGCCATGTATGAGTTCCAAAATCCTTTGATGGTAGCTAACTTGCAACAAAGACAAAACCCCCTAGCATCACGCAAGACCATACCTAAGCCCACAACACCAGAAGACACATTAGTAGCCGCATCAATATTCAATTTAACCCAACCCGTCGGTGGATAGCTCCACTCCAGCCAATTGGCCTAGAGATCCTCCCATCTGCACCATCGGGGCTTTTTCCTTTTTTTTTCAAGGTTGTTTGATTAAAAAAAAAAAATCCAATTTTAAGGTGAAATGTCTCAAAATTCTTGTTTTATGGTATTTTCAAAAGTTATTTTTGTTTCGGGGTGAAATTTTCTGTGGTGGCAAGGAGATATGCAGTCCGCTGATTGAAAAAGCAGATGCCAACAATACACATTTTAAAATAGCGGCAGAGAAGCACTGTCCACGACTTGAGTCAGCAGACAGAAATCAGGATATGGCCCACATGCAAAATATCTATGGCTTTCATGCAAGGTATATACCAAAGTAAAATTTTCTAATAAAAAGTGTTTGACGGTCAAAGACATTTGGTCTAGGGTCATAAGGGAGATTATATATTTTTTTTAAAGTTTCGTTATCGAGATCCAATAATATATATATATATGTCACGCATATAAAGCCAAAATATATATATTTTCTAATTTTTTATCCTTTTGTATTGATTGGTTTCAATAATTATTCCTCTTTCTTTATTTTGTTCAAAGGTTTTCAATGTAAGTGTATCATTATTCTTCTTATCTATCAAATTAAATTTTTAAAAAATATCAGTAAGCTGCCTGTCTACTTTTTCATTAAGCGTACAACCATAATTTAATCAATATTTGATTGTTGACTACTCTAAAATAAGATTTTTTTTTTTATTTTACCCTAAATTGGAAAATATTTTCTCCACACACACTTTTTGGAGAAAAAAACCTGTGCACCATCGCTCTCCGCACATAGTGCAACAATTGTCAACTTGAATTCCATCGCAGAAACAAGCGCTCTTTAGTTGGTAAGAAATTCGTGCAAGTTCTCCAGACAAACCTTTTCACCTTTGGCGGGACATTCAACTCCCGCACTTGGGTTGGCTTGGCATTGATCAGATCTTTGTTGCTTTGAAAGTAATTGGACACTGCTATTCTGTACCCAGACTTGATCATGTACCTCCCCCTTTTATGGAAGTGCCAGATTAATCGATCCTCCGAGTCCTCGCTACCCGCTCATAACTTTAAGATATTATAACCAATTCTTAAAAAAATATATTTAAATCATATAAATTTGTAATTTCAAAATAAATCTAACTTTGGTAAAAGCGATTCTCACTCCCATTCTAATTGGTATTGACATAGATTGTCTAATTAGATATAAAAAAATAAGCAGTCAATCATCTATAGTCATAGACCTCGACATACTATATGAAAATTATGCTAGATAAGTATTTCCAATAAATTTTTTATTTTAGTTATATTTTTATTTTAAAGTTCTTTTATAAAAAAGATTTCTCATGTATTATTTATTTTTAAAATGTAAAGTGAAAAGTTAATTTGTCTTTTTATATTTAGAGACTCAAATTTCATTATCTATTCTACAGTTTATTAAAATATTATAATTTTCTATTTAAACTATTAGTAGATATTCATCAATTTTTTGGCATTATTTATTTAAAAAATTCTAATTTTTCGTATAACTGTTGATTGATTTAATTAAAGTACTTTTCCTCTTTCTTACGGCAACAACCGCTTTATCGAAATTTTTATAAAAATTTGAAGTGTCTATTGGACTTATATAAACTTTTTAACTCTTTGTATTTAAAGATGGATGGCAATTCATATTAGTGGGTTGAATTCCTATCGTGTTTTGATATATTTATAATATGATAAAAATTAATATAAATATAATAAGATAATTGTATATAAAATTCAAATACAAACACGATTCGCTTAATAAATGAATTAACATGACAATATACGTTTAATACGGTTAATCTATAAATTGAATTGAATTAATGTAACAAGATATAGTTAATAAGTATATGAATTTTAACATGTCGAGTTAAATGTGTCAATCTAATATGGCTAGACACGTTTAATATGATTATTCTATAAATTGAATTAAATTAGTATAATATGTTCTAAATAATATGTATACATGTCGGATTAAACTTGTTAATCTAATATGACACAAATTATTAACAGATTAAACATATTTTTAATTGTATTAGCAGATCAATCTATAATACGATATAATAATTTTTTTTATCTTTATCGGATTAATATGATTGCAGTGCAAATATTATAAACCTCATGTAACTTTTGTAGTGAGTTTATGTTGTTATTGTGTAGTGTTCATTATTATCATCTCTATTTAAAGATTATTAAAAATTGTGATTAAAATTTATTCTGGCTGTATTTCATATGAATTTTTAAATATATCTTATAAATTAATTCTTAAAAGAAGAGAGAGAAGTTAATCTTTCAACCTTCTATATTATGACATAAGCATTGACCCTATTATTTTGATAACATATAAAATTTTAAAGGTAAAGAATTTCAAAATGTTTAACTAAAAAAAAAAAAACAATGGAGCACATTTTATTTATTTATTTGTAACAGAGGATATGGGTATGGCCAAGTGATAAAGACATCCTTTTCTCTAGATGATTCATTCATTCCTTTTTTATCGTTATTATGTTCCTTGAATAAAACGTCACACTTCATAACGGAATAAAACCTAGCACTCTTATTTGTTTACACTTTCTTCTAGCATACCCCATGTTGTCGGCCATATCCTTACACTATACCTAATGTATACGCAATATTTTACTTTCTCTTTATATATATTATTTTTTTTATAAAAAATTACTATTTATTACTTATTTTGACATAATAAACTAGTATTTTCATGAAATTTGAAAAATATATAATTTGTTCATTATAATTTAATATAATACATTAGTACTTCCCTACAAATTTGATTTATTGGACTAATACTTCCCTGAGTAAAAGAAAATATTCTCTTTTACTAGTGTATTATATATTTTTGTTTCAAACTTTAGGAAGTATTAGTAATATTATGTTAAATTATAGGGAACAAATTGTATATTTTTCAAATCTCAGAGAGGTATTAGTATATTATGTCAAATTATAATGAGTAAATAATAATTTTTTCTATTTTTTACATTAAACTAAAAGAATATTCTATATATATTTTTCCTACCCATAACAAAAAAAAAAAAAAAATTGAAATAACATAGTTACAGTACCATATTACACATGACGTTTTATTGTAGCTCATACTATTTTTTGTGTACAAAATGGCATCGGTTAAATATAAGATTCTGTATAACATTTTAGTCTTACACTATGTTTGGATTAAGAGATTTTAAATGAGAGATTTTGAACAATTTATGGATTTATACTAAATTTACCATTTAACTACCTAAAATAAGTTAAAATCCATGGATTTTGTAAAATTTTTCATTCATTAAAATCTTTCATTTGTTATGAATTTACTTTCCCACCTTCTAGGTGGGAAAGTCCAAAATCCATTGTGATTCTAGCCATATTTTTTTTATTTCAAGATTGCTTCTAATAAATTTATAATATTCCAACACTATCCTTAACATAAAAAAAAAAGCAAAAATCATTTTTCTAACTAATTGCTTTATTATTATTATTATATAATATTAATATGCATTAAATTATTAATAATAAATATTTTATTATGAGAGAGTATTATTAACTTTACTTTTTAATTTTTAAATATAGGATGAAATTGATTGTGCATGCTTAATAATAATAAATTATCAATATTTAATAAATGTTAAAATTGGAAATTCATTGTTAAATTTATGAATTGTGGTCA
>CATIWF010111976.1:0-10175 GCA_949630135.1 Balakata baccata
ATTCTTTCCTTCTTAAGGGTTTTCAACCTTGCTAACTACAGTTTCCATGGAGAATTTCCCCAACAAGTTGGGTACCTCTTCCGACTGAGATATCTCATCCTCCCAAACAACACGTTTGAAGGAGAAATTCCAGCCAACATAAGCTACTGCTCAAATCTCAAAATCATGGATTTGGATAACAACAACTTAACAGGCAAAATTCCTGCTGAGCTGGGATCTTTGAAAAAGCTTTTTGCGCTTATCCTCAAGAAAAATAAACTCACAGGGGAGATCCCACGTTCCTTTGGAAACTTATCTTCTCTCCAAATGTTATATTTGTTGGAAAATCAACTGCAGGGAAATATTCCAAATGATTTGGGACGACTGACTAGCTTAACTGTTTTTATACTTGGGGTGAATAACCTGACAGGTATAATCCCTTCCACCCTTTACAATCTTTCATCTGTCACTATCTTTTCAGTTGCAGCAAATCAATTGAAAGGGAGTCTCCCACCAAATATAGGCCTCACTCTCCCCAAGCTGCAACAATTTATGGCTGGTGGAAATGAAATCCATGGAAGCATTCCAATTTCATTCGCCAATGCTTCTCAGCTTCAACATCTTGACATCTCTCAAAACAAATTAACCGGTCAAGTTCCAAACAATCTAGGATATCTGAAGAATCTGTGGCGGCTGAATATGGGATTCAATTTTCTAGGCAACAACACAAGTGGAGATCTTGGTTTTATGGCATCTTTGTCAAACTGTAGCAAACTAAAAATCTTTTCAATTGCTTTCAACAATTTTGGGGGCCAATTACCTATATCTATAGCCAATATGTCTAACCTTCAATTGTTAGCTATTGCAAGAAATCAAATATATGGCAAAATTCCATCAGAGATTGGAAAACATGTCAATTTGCAAATATTGGACATGGGGATTAATCTTTTTTCTGGTCCAATTCCCGATACTATCGGGAAGCTTGTAAAGTTGCAAGGGTTATATTTGGATAAAAATGAACTATCCGGGCAAATCCCACCATCCCTATGTAATATCACCCAGCTAAGTCAGCTTCAGTTAACCAAAAACAAATTAGAGGGAAACATAACTACAATTGGAAACTGCAAAAATCTGCAATATTTGGATATTTCAGCAAACCACCTAATTGGCAGCATTCCTCAACAAATCATGAATATCTTTCCATTACAATTTCTTAACTTATCAGCAAATGCATTGACGGGTCTCATTCCTATTGAAGTTGGTAGCCTGAAAAACTTATATATGCTAGATCTGTCAGAGAACAAACTGTCAGGGAAAATTCCCAAGACAATGGATGAATGTTTGAGCCTAGAATTCCTTAACATGGGAGGAAATATGCTTCAAGGAGATATTCCTTCATCCCTTTCTTCCTTGAAAGGTCTCCAAGCCTTAGACCTGTCAAGGAACAACTTATCAGGAAATATCCCGATAGATCTAGAGACGCTCATTTTCTTGTGGAATCTTAATCTCTCTTTCAACAACCTTGAGGGTGAGGTGCCAAAGAAGGGAGTGTTTACTAATGTAAGTGCAATTTCACTCGATGGAAATATTAATCTTTGTGGTGGCATCCCAGAGCTGCAACTGCCAGCATGTCCTCTCAGAGGAAAGAAATACAGAAAGTCTACCAAAGCCATCATCCTTGCGGCAACCATTAGTCCAATTGTGATTTTCATGATACTAACAGCTTTGTATATTTCCGGTCAGCTAAAGGCAAGAAGGAAACCATCTTCAACACTTTCTGATATGGATAAGATTCCTCGAGTTTCATACCAGGAACTGTTGCAAGCAACCATGGGTTTCTCCTCAGACAATATTATTGGAGAAGGTGGTTTTGGCACAGTATATAGAGGAAGTCTTGATCTTCAAGGGGGGAGGTTGGTTGCTGTGAAGGTATTCAAACTTCAACAACATGGAGCTTCCAAGAGCTTTCTTGCTGAGTGCAAATCATTATGCAACATCCGACATCGAAATCTGGTAAAGATATTCACATATTGCTCTAGCATTGATTTTAAAGGCAATGACTTCAAAGCTGTAGTGTTTGATTTCATGACAAATGGGAGTTTGGAAATGTGGTTGCATCCACAAGAACATGGCAGTAATCAGTCAAGAGACTTGGCCCTTCTTCAGAGGCTTCATGTTGCAATTGATGTGTCCTCTGCATTACACTATCTTCACGACAACTGTGAACCGGCAATCGTTCATTGTGACTTGAAGCCAAGCAATATTCTTTTTGACAGTGATATGACTGCTCATGTTGGCGATTTCGGATTAGCAAGGCTGCTCTTAAACCCCACCAATAATTCTTCTCAAGGGGAAACTAGCTCAATTGGGATAGTGGGAACCATCGGCTATATGGCTCCAGGTACAATTTTATGTGCTTCACTTTGTTAAATTACCACCAAGCTTTATGCTGAGTTATTTTTTTTACTTATTGCAGAGTATGGAGTAGGGAGCCAAGCAACAAAACGTGGAGACATATATAGTTTTGGAATAATTTTGTTGGAGATTTTCACAGGACGGAGGCCAACTGATCAAATTTTCAAAGAGGGTTTAAAGCTTCATAGCTTCGTCAAAGCTAATCTCCCTCAACGAGTCATGCAGATTTTGGACCCTGTGCTCATCACAACTGGTGAAGTGGCACTAGCAACAACAGCATCAGAAATCCTCGAGGATAAGGATGCCATTGTTGAAAATTCCAGACAAGATGGAAGAGATGGAGATGTGCTCAAATGTATTGTATCAGTGTTAGAAATTGGACTTGCATGCTCTGCAGAACAACCAGAAGATCGGATGCATATGGGGGATGTCAACAGAAAATTAAATGTCATCACAGAGGCTTTCCTGCGTGCAAAGACTCGTAGAGGCAGACAAACTGTAGCCCACTAACAGGTATATGTGACATTGGAGTTGCTTGTTCTACAGAATTTCCCCAAGAACAAAATAAATTTAAGTTGTTGAGGCATTTTGAAGAATTACCAGTTGATTTCCTAATTAAACACAAGAAATTTGAAAATGAGCAAATTGGGTTCTCATCAGATTGTTTGGCCAGTCTCCTAGTTGAAGTTTCAATTTCTATTCAAATCTTGATAGCATTCGAACTTTCTTGCATTGCATTAGTGTTATTCAATATTCATATGTGATGGAATTCATATATATGACCAATGTTCTAAGAATCATAGTAGCCAACTGGATTCCCTTCATTAAATTAAAAAAAAAATTAATTATAGGGAAAGAATTAAATATATTATTATATACAATAAATATTTTATATATCCATAATATTGTGATTAGTTTAATTTATAAATTTGTTCGTTTATGTAATTCAAATAAGTGTTTTTACCTGATATGGTGTAGATGAATTGACATATAACTCTTCCGGTTTAATCAGAGGTCTCGAGTTCGAATTCTGAATATACACGGTTTTACTAGCACGCTCTGAATTAGTCAGACTAACTCCGAATATCATACCGAAAAAAATAAGGTCTCGTTTAGATTGAGTAATTTTAAAATTCATAAATTTCATAAAATTCTTAGATTATGAAATCTATAGATTCTAAAAATTTCATTATCTAGTTTAACTATAAAATTTATGGATTATAAACTTACACTTATGTTTGGTTCAATGACCATGATCCATTAATTTAACAATTAATTCCTAATTTTATCTTTAATTAAATATTGATAATTTATTATTAATTTATCATATATAATCAATTCCACTCTATATTTCAAAATTCAAAAATAAAATTGACCATGATAATTTATTATTAATTACATTGGTAAAAATATTTATTGTTAATAGTTTAATGCATATTAACACACTATAATAATAATAATAATAATAATAATAATAATAATAATAATAATAATAATAATAATAATAATAATAATGCAATTAGTTGAAATTAAAATAAAATTGATTTTTATTCTTTTTAGAATTAAGGATAGTTTTGAAATATTATTAATTTATTAAAGATAATTTTGGAATAAAAAATTTGACAATAATATCTCATTGATCAAAATCCATGGATTTTAAACTTTTCTATTTAAGAAGTAGAAAATCAAATCCTTAAAAAATAATGATTTTTATTCTTTTTAGGATTAAGGATAGTTTTGAAATATTATTAATTTATTAAAAACAATTTTGAAATAAAAAATTTGACAATAATATCTCATTGATCAAAATCTATGAATTTTGAACTTTCCAACCTAAAAAGTAGAAAATCAAATCCTTAAAAAATGAAGAATTTTGGTAGATGAACAAATTTTCAAAATCCATAAATCTTTTTTAGGTAGCCAAACTATGAATTTGACATACATTCATAAATTATTCAAAATCTTTGAATTCAAACATAGTAATCCATCGTTTGGGCTACATAAGAAAAGTCAAAATCTATGGATTTTGAAAAATATCTGATGGACCAAAATATATGGATTTTTTAAATATGTGATTTCTCACCTACGAGGTGAGAAAGTCAAAATTCATGAATTTTGATCAATGAGAAATTATTGTCAAATTTTTTTATTCCAAAATTGTCCTTAATAAATTAATAATATTCCAAAACTATTTTTTATTCTTAAAAAGTAAAAATAATTTTTTTATATTATTATTATTATTATTTTGCATAATATAGTATCAATATGCATTAAATTATTAATAAAAAATATTTTTAGCAATGTAATTAAATATTATAATGTATAATAACTTTATTTTTTATTTTTAAAATAACCAATTTTATTTTAAAATTTTTTAAATATATAGTGGAATTGATTGTATGTATATGTTTAATTAATAATAAATTATTAATATTTAATAAATTGTAAAATTGTAAATTAATTGTTAAATTTATAGATTGCAGTCATTGAACAAAATATAAGTGTAAGTTCATAATCTATGAATTTTATTGTTGAATCAAATGATAAAATTCTTATAATTCATGGATTTTAGAATCCATGAATTTTATAAAGTCCATAAATTTTAAAATTTCTCCGTAAAAACGGGCCTAAGTGTTTTTTGATACGAAAAATAGTTATTTTGAATTGTAATTAATGGGATTAGGAGAGGGCTCGTGCTGTACCAACCAAAGCAACCAAAACCACCAAATGGGTAGCTGAGGCATTGAATTATGTGGTAGGTAGGTGACACTTCTTTTTGACAAAATGGCTATAGGCTTTTTCATTATGATCACAGTGAGATTCAGTTGAAAAATGCAAAATAAGATGAAAATCCTTTGCCTTCATGGTTTTAGAACCAGCGGCAGTTTTCTACACAAGCAAATTAGCAAGTGGGATTCTTCTATTTTTGCTCAATTCGACCTGGTATATATGTCTTCTTATCTCTTTTTCTATTTACTAGCCTTTTTTTTTTTTTTACAAGGGTCTAATTGAAAATTGGAATTCCAGACTTTACCGGTCCAATCATTATATCAGCACCACTAAACTAAAGTTTATTGATTAATTCAAATAGTTTTCCAATTTTTTTCTTAGTTTATTTTTGTATTTAAATAAGATGGGATAGTTAATTATTTTTTCGTTTGCTACGAGTAAGAGGAAGGTTTCGAATCCGATACATTTCATGAGGCGCAAAGCCTCATATGCCATTAGGGCATAAGCCTTGGGCTGGAGGAGTTAATTATTATCCTTTACACTTTATATTTTTTGTATTTAAATAAGCTTGATTAATCCCAAATTAAGTGCAAATTAATGAATAAATAAGTATAAAAACAAAATGCAGGATTTCCCCAATGGAATTTTCCCTGCTGGAGGCAAATCTGACATAGAGAGCATTTTCCCACCTCCCTACTTTGAGTGGTTTCAGTTCAATGAGGTATAATCCTTCTGACGTAAATAAATTAGTATATGCTATAAAAGGAATTAATCATGAAATTAATTTTCTTCTCAATTTTCAATAGATTAATTATAATTAGATACTGAAATAGTTGAAATAATCAGGACTTTACAGAGTATACAAACCTGGAAGAATGCATCAATTATTTGTGTGATTACATCTCAACTAAAGGTCCTTTTGATGGTTTGTTTGGATTCTCTCAGGCATGTATCTCAATCTCTATCATTCCTGTTTATCTTTTCTTAGAATTCAGATATTTCAAATATTAATTAATTATGAAAAGTTCTTAGATTCATACTAGAACTATCAAATTTCAACTTATAACATATTTATTTGAGAACTATATCAATAATATATTATTGTGTAAAAAATTAATTTTTATCAGGGTGCAACACTTTCAGCTCTGTTAATTGGCTACCAAATTCAGGTAACTTAACTTTCTAGTGCACTTAAAATCTTCTAGAATGTATGACAATCTTTTGAATGTTCTAACTAAAATTTCAAATCCTAATTAAAATTTTCTAATTAAGAAAGAAAAAAAATTATATCCCATTTCGGTGAAACAGGGAAAAATTTTGAAGGAGCATCCACCCATAAAATTATTTATATCAATATCCGGGGCAAAATTTAGAGATCCGAGTATATGTGAGATTGCCTACAAAGACACTATTAAGGTGAAGTCAGTCCATTTCATAGGAGCTAAGGACTGGCTGAGATTGCCTTCTGAAGATCTTGCCTCTGCCTTTGATAGTCCTCTCATTATAAGACACCCTCAAGGCCACACTGTTCCAAAACTTGGTCAGTTCTCCTAATTTCAGGTTTTTGATACTCAAATCTGAAAACATTTCAATGGGATTGAAAGAAAAATAATTTTGGGCTTTTTGATGTTTGATGTTGCAAATAGATGAGGCAGCTACTCAGCAATTGAACTCTTGGGTGGCAGAGTTCCTCCAATGCAACAATAGTGGTTTGGATGCCAAATTGGACGAGGAGGAAGAGAAAGAAAGGCCTAATTAATAAAATTAATTATGATTAATGACATCTGCTTTTGAACTTTTTATTTTATTTTCGTAACTGTTCATCTCCTAGTTAGCCAAAAAATTAAAAGAAAAAAATGATTACGAGCACTGTGATTATTAATTTATTATCCTCAGGCAAAATGCATTGTGATTTTACTTTTATCAATTATAATTCCAACTTCTTGGTCAAAACAAAATTCAAGTTCTTATATGTAAAGAATTTTTTTATTATTAGGTAAAAGTACAATTCAACACGTGTGTGAGTGTGCAGGGTTTGTTATTATATAGTGTTAATATGCATTAAATTATTAATAAAAAAGATTTTATTACGAGAGAGTACTATTAATTTTATTTTTTTATATTTTATTATTATTTTCCAACCCTTAAAATAATTAATTTTATTTTTATAATTTTTAACTATACAATTGTATATGCCTAATAATAATAAATCAATAAATTGTGGTTATTAAGCCAAATATAAGTGTAAGAGAAATTACACTATCAATCCGTAAATTTTATAGTCAAACCAAACAATAGAATTCTTAAAATCCATGAATTTCACAATCTATGGATTTAAAATCCATGGATTGTAGAATTTCGAAATTCATAAATTTAAAAATTTTTCAATTCAAATGGTGCGAAAGGCTAAATTACATCATAATTGTGATTTATGCAAGTGTATGAGATATTAAGAAGGAGAAATTCTGCATTTTAAAAAATTTGGAATTCTCAATTAAGTTGTCATCAAATGAGCCTATGTCTTGGGATTGATTGGAGGGTACTACTATCCTTTCCAATAATTTTTCTTAAGTTAAAGTGTTTAACTAGACAATGTCTTAGAAGAGTTCCCTATCTCTCATAGTAGAAAAAACTTGAATTTTTTTTTTTTTTTTGGCTCAAGGGTTAAAATTCTACATGTTGTATTTTCTTATGAACCGCTTAATTTGCGAGGTAGAGTAATTAGCTTGTTTCTGTCCTCACAATCTTGTTTCTGTCTTGCAGAATTTTGCTTTATTCTTTTAATTTGTTTGGCTTTTCACTCTAAGTTAATGATTTTATTTTTTTTATTTCCTTGCAGTAACTATCATAGTCTTGTTTGTTGCATTCAAATACCTAATTAGATTTTGTGTTTGTGATTTTTTAGGTAATAATTTTCTACTATTGCTACACTACTTCCTGTATCCAATGGGTATATCTTGGTGGTGGAACTGGAAAGGTTGTCTGGAAAATATGGTTTCATAATGGTTGGCATGAATTTGTCAATTACTATTCTATTTATGCTCGATATTTGGCATGAATTTGTCAATACATATGCATATAACATACATATAACTTTCATATAAGTAAAATATAAAAATTAAGATAATATATTTAATAAATTTGTTGCTATATTAAAAATATAATTTCAGAATTTTATAATTCATATATTTTCAACAAAAAAAATAAATAAATAATAAACTCTACATATATTTTATATATAACGTTTTTACAGTTCTTGTTTTCATGAACACCATGATATACTTTTTCATTTTTATCCCCATCAATAATTAAATAATAAAAAATATATAATATAGCCGAATACGAAATGGAAATTTGAAATATATGAATATAAAATAGATGTAAATTAAAATAGATAAATTAGAAGATTAGATATACTTTTATAAATAGATAAATATATAATCTACATATACAATAATATTTAATTTGTATAATATTTAAAGAATTATATATATATATATATATATATATATAACCAAATAAATGTTAACCGCTGCCCAAATCAAGGAGAGAAGGCTACGCAAAATTTGCCACTAATTACATTTGGAAACGCTGATATTTGTATTGATTGGGAAGTTGTTTTTGGATTTTAGAATTCTTGAATGTCATTTATGTAATTAAGTTGACATTCGACACATATTACACAAAATAATTTTTTATAGTTTTATTATTGCGTGTGCATATTTATAATTAAAATTTATATTATATATATGCAGATCTCACAATCTAAAATTTTTGGATCCACTCTGAATTTAGAGATGCAATTGATGTGTTCCACTTACATATTTAAACATTATCTTTCAAAAGAATACTAAAAAAGAAAAATGGAAGTTTGCAATTTTTACTCGAAATTCTTTTTAGGTATATTCGGTATACTACTTGATCTCCAATCATACAATATCACATATTTAATTATTTTTTTTTACATTGGTTGATATATATATATAATTGCTATTAAGTGTGTCAAAAATTGGTTTTGAATTTTTTTAATTTAATTAATTGATTTTTTTTAATTTTTATAAATTGCTTTTTTAAAATATACTTTTAAAAAAATCATTTATTTATTTACTTTTACTCAAAATCAGTTTTCAAACTAAAAAAAATTAAAAATACAAATAATACAAAATTTTTTTGGAAAAGAATTTTTTGTCAAACTCAATACTAAGAGGCCCATTCAACGTCTAATGAATTTACATATATGTAAATGTGTAGAATTCTTTTTCTTTTTAATTAGAAAGGGGACAATGAACTTAAACATCATGCAATGCAAATTCTAGAAAATGCAATGCCCATTCTATCTGCAAAAGGAAATCTCTAATCTCCTCATTCGTCATAGAAAGTTGCAAGTCAAAGTCATCATCATAAGCAATCAGACTCATAACATAGAAGTCCAAGTCCGAGATAAAATGGAGGTCCAAATTCTGTGGTGTAGCATGGAGAAAAGGCATGAACTTTTTTTCTTTTTTCCATTTTGGTGGAAGAAAAGGCAATAATGTTTAATTGTGCGTTTTGTTTCATATTATTTCTTTACCACACTAGCTAGGATTGAACATTGCACCATCAGTAAATCCTGAAAACACGAATGGAACTTCCACTCTTAGCAATCCTCCATCTCGTTCTGTTATTTTCTGTATCCAAAACATGGTTTCCACCAACAGCCAATTGTCTTAGTCATTTGGGAAATGAAACTGATGAACTTGCTCTTTTGGAATTCAAAGCCAAGATATCCTCTGATCCATATGGGATCTTGAGCTCCTGGAATGATTCTGCAAACTTCTGCAAATGGCAAGGAGTTACTTGTGGCAGCAAGCATAAGAGAGTTACACTTCTAGAGCTGCAGGGGATGAGATTGATGGGCACTTTATCTCCTTATATAAGCAATCTTACCTTCTTAAGGGTTCTCAACCTTGCTAACAACAGTTTCCATGGAGAAATTCCCCAACAAGTTGGGTACCTCTTCCGACTGAGATATCTCATCCTCCCAAACAACACGTTTGAAGGAGAAATTCCAG
>CATIWF010112007.1:0-18383 GCA_949630135.1 Balakata baccata
TATAAAATTGTGAGAAAAAGACTTAGAATGCCATGTTTAAATAAATAAACCCATAAATAAGAGCTACGTTTTAATTCAAGGACAAGCCACAACTTTTTTAAATCGGTAAAAATTATCTTCAACATCAGAACCTATCAACTCCCATGTGGCAATCTTTTGGGCCCATTTAATTGAGGCCCATTTGAGTGTAACCCAATTCGAAAGAACAGGCCCACCAGTTTATTACATACTAGGGGAAATCTTGGGCCTGCCCAAAATTATCCAAATACTTCGGTACTTTATTTATCATTATAATAAAAACTTTTTTTAAAAAAAAATAATGATAAAAAATCATTAATATTAAATATTGTTAATTTTTAATAAGAAGAATGCATTATGATGAATACGTTAACATCTGATAAATATTTTGTATTAATAGGTAATTTTTTTATATAGATATTTTTATTTCAAACTCGTCATATATTCATAATTTGTTTACATTATTCGATGTATTTATTTATTACTTTTATTTTGGGCAACATTTTTCTAATTGTAAATAAATTTCTATCCAACAAGTCAAAATTATACTTCATTTTTTCAGAAAAATAAAATGCTTGTTTGGTTTAGTCGTGATAGTTAACAATCAACTATCAGCATTAAAATGAAAATATGGTTTATAAAAAAAAAAAAAAAAAACTGTAACGGTACTAGGCTACCTAAAAAATATATAGTAGTTAAATTTTATGAAAAATTAAATTTAGAAACAGTTTACCAAGTGCCCATTTTTGCTAAAGTCCTAATTTATAAATGAATAAGTTGGATAAAGTAACATTTATCTATATATTCTAAAAAACAATATATATATATATATATTTGGTATTAAAGATGATGCAAAAACTTTACCAAAAAAAAAAGGAGATTTCCATGTAAATAGGAATGACAATTGAATCTGAATTTGCGGACCTATACTCATCCCGAATGGAATATACTTTATTGAATTTTGATTAGGGTAGGAATAGATTTCGGCCGAAATGTTATTTAGCTGGAATGGAGCAAGAACAGTATTTGTATATCCCATTCCGTACCCTGCCTCGATGTATAATTTATACTTGTTTATTTGTTTTTTAACTATATACTAATTATAATAGTATTTCATAGGATTTTTTTTAATTCATATAATAGCTTAATGTGTTTTTTTAGTGAATATAAACTTTATTAGTTATATATAGATTGATTAATACTATAATTTTATTAATTAGATCAATATGAATTATAGAATGATCTTAAATAATTTTTTTAAATTTATTTTGATGTAATTAATTTGATAATTTAAATAGATAAAAATAATATCAAATATAAATTAAAAAATTAATTATATCAGAGATACTCAATCCCGTTTGGGGACCTCCAACCTCAATGGGGACAAAAATGAGAATTAATTTTAATTTCTCATCAGGCTATAGGGTTTTGAGATAGGAATATAATTAAGGGAATTTTTTATAAATACCCAAAAAGAATAAATAATTACAACTTTATCTGCTCTCAATGTTTTTTTCAATTTTATCGAAAAATACCTTTTACAATTACATTAACACCTCATGTATAACTTGAGTATATCTCGAGAATACTTTGGCCTAAAACAGTTGTAAAAAAACTCTATAAAGTCTGATATACTTGAGTATATTTTTGGGATATCTTTGGCCTAAAACAGTTGTGAACAAAAGGTATAAAGTCTGGTATACTTTTGATATATCTTGGGGATACTTTCGGCCTAAAATGGTTGTGAACAAAGACTATAAAATCCGGTATACCTTGGGCATACTTTAAATATATCTCCAGTATGTTATAGGTATACCTTGGTTCGGTATTTTTAAAATTACTTTGAGTATACCTTGTTTCGGTATATCTTGAAAATACATTAATAATTCTATAGAAATTTCTTGAGTATTCTTTGGGCATTCATTGAAAATACCTTGGATATTGAAGGAAAATTCCTTAGGAACACCTCCAGTATACTCAAGATATTCTCAAAGTATACCTTAGTGATTTTCGAAATAAAAAGAAAAAAGTGAATTAAATAACACAGTAATAATTTTTTTAATGTACTTCTATTTATCAAATCACCCAATTGTTTTAATGTTTGATTCTTACTTTGTCAATCTCCAAATCGCAAGATCACCCTCTGCAATTCTGATAAAAAGCTTACGCTGGCATGGAGAACCAAGGAAGCTTCTTCTTCTTGCCCAGATTACCGAAACAAATACTAAATCTAGCTTTCTGGTCAGCAAAATTGAAATTCAATATTGAACAGTAAGCTGCCTTACTCCTACTCCCAATATAAAAAATTGAAAGCATGGCAAAGACGGTACCCACTGCCCAGGATCAAGATTGGAGTAAGTGAAAATGGCAATCAATGTGCCCAACCGATAGCTGTTCATCAATGGATAATAGAGAGAGTCTAACCTCCTCAAGGAGCGCATCCCCATCATCAACCCATCCACCTAACAAACCACCGGTTTGTTTTCTTCTGTCATTAAAATTTCTTGTTTTTACTCTTTCTTCTGTGGGCTATTTACACCATTGATGGAAGCCTATAATTTCTCATTGCACTATTATGGAACATGATTTATCCATTGTCAATTTTCGTTTGATTAATTTATGTGCCATTAGTGGAGCCGCCGCCGCCGTGGATTGAGAGAATTCTGACTTTACAACCAGACACACTGTGTTTAGTGAAGAAATGAAGATTTTCGGTAAAATTGAAAAGAAAATCGGTATAAATAATATATATATATATATTTGTAATTAAAATGTTAAATGTTGGTGTTTAATGAAATTTCCTCTATAATTAAATTCATAATCGGGGACGGAGATGGAAAATGTGAAATATGCCTAGTTGCCATTCCTAGATATAAAGAGCAATAAGTTGGCGTTAAAGATAAGGTTATTATTATTAAAGAAACTAGAAAATAGAATAAATAATAATCTTTAATTTTCTATCAATGATTATGAAAAAAAAAAAAGATTTTGTTTAGGTATATATGATTATATGCATGTACCTATTCAAACACATAAGGGTCGAAATCTAAAAATTGCTTAATTTACTTAATTAGTCTCTATCCATCACCAAACACAATATTAATTACAATTTTATTAAGTACAATTTGTAAATCTTAGAAGCCTTTTATTTTTCTAGTAATTGAAGTGGAATATTTTGAATCTCCCATTGGTGTCCGGAGTGGTGGAGGGACGATGAAACTTGAGTGATATGGGAAAAGAATGTGGTGGAAAAAAATGAGGAGATGCTTAGTAATACGACATTAATGGCTAGGTTTTCACCCGTTGAGAATTTGTCAATGACGACACAAGCATAAGACTGATTTTATTTAGTAGTGTTATTGAGGGAGTTTAGGTTAAATGTAGGGATGACAATTTAATCTAAGTGAGGCTTATTTTATTTAGTGGTGCTATTGAGGGAGATGAGGTTAAATGTAGGGATGACAATTTAATATAGAAACTTGTATTGATCCGAATGAGGTGGATTTTTTTGACTGAAATTGGGGTGAGTTATAGGAAAACTTAAAATGACATTTAGTGTTAATTAGGTAGGAACAATATTTATTTATCCTGCTTCTTGCCTTGCCTCAATATATATATATATATATATATAGAAACTTGTATTGACCCGAATGAGGTGGATTTTTTTTGACTGAAATTGGGGTGAGTTTTAGGAAAACTTAAAATGACATTTAGTGTTGATTAGGTGGGAACGATATTAATTTATCCTGCTTCTTGCCTTGCCTCAATATATATATATATATATAAAAGTTAAAAAAAATACTAGGTAGGGGTGTTCACGGTTCGGTTTAGACCAAAAACTTATAACAAAACTAATAAAGTTAATTTTTAAATATCTTAACTTTAAATCAAACTAATCACTGGCTAAAAATATCCAAACCAATACTATTTAAATTTGGTTTGATTGGTTTGATAAATAAATGAAAGGATAAAATAAAAAAAATTAAATCACTAAATTACAATTGATAAATTGATTTTTCAAAATTATTTCTCTTTTTGTTAGTTAATTTGTTCACAAAGTAGAAAAACTAATGTAATTAGAATAAAGAAAAAAATTAATAAATACAAACAAAAAGCATTAAAAATAGAATTAGTTAATACTCATTTTATTGATATAAAAGATAGATAATGCAAAAAAAAAAAAACTTTCAATGAACTACTATTAATTAAAAAGAAGATTACATGATAAAAAAATGTTAAGATTAAGAGTTAAGATGTTTCTCTATATATAATTAAAAAATATATTTAAAATTACATGTAATAAAAAAGTTTTTAATTTTAGAAAACTAAAAATTATTAATATTAATGTACCGTGTATATATGTATATATATTTTTTAAAAGAGACATTATATTATTGGTTCGGCTCGGTTTTATTGGATTTATATTTTTTAATCCAAAACCAAACCAAAAAAATTGATTTATAAAAATTTTACAACCATAATCATTCATAAAACCATCCAAACCATCATTTTCGATTTAGATTGAATAGGATCAATTTGGTTTAGTCAATTTGTTTAATTTTTCAGCAGTCCTAATAGTAGAGATATCCGATTCCACTTGGGAGATACCTAACCCTATTTAGGACGGTAATAAAAATTAATATTATTTATCTGTAGGAGTATAAGGTGGTAACGAAGATATAAATTTATAAACAAAAGTGAGAATGAGGAGGGTAACATCTGATTCCAATTCGCCCCTTACTACTCCTAAATTAAAAGCATTGCAAGTCAAAATCTGCCTTTGAAATCTCTGCTACACAATAGCTAGAAAAATCGCAGATCAAAAAAATGCTTGCTGTTACCATTAGTGCTAAGTTAATTTTTGAATTATTAATTTGAACATCATTTATTAAAAATATTAATATTTTATTTTTACCATTTAAATTAAACTTAGAGATGAAATAAATGAATATTTAAGGATGGAATTAAATAAAAATAATAATTTAAAGATTTATTTAATACAATAAAAAATTAGAGATTGAGTCATGCATCAACCTCGAATAGAGGGTTTCTTTGCTCGTAATTTTTTTTTTCTATAACGCACGGATATAGAGTAATTAGATCAAAATTTCACTATAGCATATATATATCAAGGGAAACTGGAAGCATGATCCTATTTTAAAAAAATAACAATAAAGAAGAAAAAAATGTTACCGTTGACAAAATCGCCCCCTTTTTATTTAATTAAGTTTTTTGATATTATGCATATTCTATAAACAATTCAACTTGATCACAAAAATATCAAAAGCCCAATTATTCAAATATACTTATGTTATTGCTTGTCACATGTTGTGTTAATTTTTTTTTTTTGGGGGGTACCAATAATAGCAAATATGCTGAGATGTCTGTGATATATAGTATTATCATAATCCAATGCTTACTCTACTAATTAAGTGCTTAATTAAGGAATTAATTAAATTACTCTTCACGTGGCCACTTAATTTGCTCTTAATTAATAATCAATTTTCAATTTGGCCACTCTTTCTTTTTTAATGTGCAACTCTACGTTGGCATCTAACCTGTCATCAAATGCCAAACCCATATTTCCAAAGATTATCTGAACTCCGTCACATGATCCCAGAAAGATATTCATGTATTTGTTATCAATTTACTTAATGTTTTTCATCTACGGTTATCAATTTTAAATTATGTTTAGATTGATACTAATAGAAGAGATTTAATTGCTGATTTCATGACAAGGTTTTGTTTTATTGCAGTTGGGTTATTGAGTAATAGAATCTAGTTAATTCTGTCATTATGACAGTTGGTGCCAACCACCTGAAATCTAGGCTTTAGTCTCTATAACACTTCAACTATAAACTGGTAATAACCTTTGTTGCTTCAAAGATATATTGCTACAATGAGCACTTCATCATTTCTTTTCTGTTTTTTGGATTGATGATCTTAATTATATGATATACAAATTTATGATAAGGAAATTTACAGTAGTGAGAGCAACCCTTAAATATTATAATAATAAATTATCTTATTATATACTGTTAAACTTTAGGTAAATGGTATTTGTTTGGTGATTAAAGCTATGAAGTCTAGAGTTTAAATATTCAATCAGAGCCATTGTATTAAAAAAAATATCAAAATTTTTTATCTTCCAATAACTCTATACAATATTTAAAGTGTCTATTCTCTGAAATTTCCCATTTAAAGATATAAAGAAAAGGAAAAAAAGATGCAATTGCCAATGGCCATTGTTGGAGAGAGGGTAAAATATATAAATTGTAAAGTGGAAGCAGAGAGTCAGTATGAAATTTCAAATTATCTTGTTTTGACTGCGTTCGAAAACGAAGAAAAATATAGGGACAAATTGATTCAAGTGGAAGGGAATTTGACCAGTGAAAGTAACCCATGCATGCATATTCATGATTGAAACATAGACTCCAGAGTAGATAAATTTATACGAACTCTTTTATCTTAATTAGAGATCTTGAGTTTGAACTCTAAATATACAGCTACCTTAAAACGTTTGAAGAAATATTTTTTCATCCTTCGAAATTCTATAATGCACACTCTAAATTAGTCGTAATAATTTTAGGTACCATACTCCATATATGTATATACAAAGAAAAGTATATATTAGGTAGGTACAGTGATCAGTAGTAGTGACTAGTGCATTAGATAAGCACCTATAGAAATGGGGACCTACAAAAACCTGACTAACAAGCATACAATAACCAGCTGTATATAATTATATAAAAAATAAAAATATATACTAAAGTGTATAAAGAACCCAAACCAGTATCTATCAAGAAGTGATGCAATGGACAATCAAATTTGTTTGTGTGTTGAACAGAGGGAGTGTTGAAGAAGCATACAGTGCAATGTGTTGAAAAATGAAAATCTCACATTCACATTCAGAGCAAGAGTGAAAAGGAAATGTATGTGAAAGAAAGAAAGAAAGAAAGAAAGTGGGGTTATAGACTAAAGCGAGTGTGTTGGATGCTAGGGAGTGGCTGACAGTGATGCAATGCTTCAATATCAAACAAAATAAATAAAAGAATCAAATTAACTGAGTTTAAATATATATATAAGATCATATTCTAAAGAATCCTTTTTTTTTTTAATTCTCTATAGTGAATATGAAGTACCTACTTAATGGGATGGCTACAGTTCGTTTTGGACCAGTTAAACCCAGAACGAAACCAGTCAACTACGGTTTCGGATTCAAACCGGACCATAGCTAGAAAAGGAAAAGGTCCGATTCGATCCCTTTTCTCTTGAACCACGAATCAGTGGTTCCATTTGAAACAGACAATTCACGGTTCTAACTCTTATTTTTTCTTAAAAAATATTTATATATATTTATTATATTAAAAAAATATACATTTATATATATCACATAAAAAAATGTATATACATATAAAATGTATATAAGTATAATATAAAATATATATATTTATTGAACAGGTAGAACCACCAGTTCATCAATCGGAACCGGTATGTTCAATAGAATTTGAACTATGGAACAGGCCGCTTCTGAAGTGTGGCCACCTTTACTTTTAAATTTACCCTCTTAATAGATGTGTCCGACGCAATATTTAAAAAAAAAATTAAATTTTTTACATATATATTAATTTACATTTTTTAAATGCAATTCCATAGTCTGTCAGCATAACATTGCTAACGTCCCCTTCACGAGAATGACCATTTCCAGCTCTCCTTGTTTTCTTCTCCTCTTCCATCTGTTTGTCCTCTTTCTTTCTTGGTTTGTGTGCTTGATACTCTCTCCTCTCTGCACATTTCTCTTTTACCTTTTCGTTCTAACCTTATATATAAAGATATATCTAGTTTACTGCAAAATATAGTCAAATAATTATCATTTAATTAACAGTTGTGAAATCTCTCTCTCTCCGGTCTCCCCCACAATGAACAATCCCCCTCTAGTTCAAAATTTGACATGGATAGAATGCAAGAGAGAAAAAGAAATTCATTTTCATCTAAAGGAAGAAAGAAACTTACTATCTCTTGTTTTTTTTTTCCTCTTAAAAAAATCTCTTTTTTTCCTTTGCAGTACCAATGACATTATTAACCTAATTCAAGAAAATAAAAAACATGTAACTAAGGAAGATATTCCTTTTTATTTTATTTTATTTCATGGCCCATGCTTATGCTTTAAACATTCACTAGCTAGAAAATTTTGAATTTCACTTGAATTCCATGATCCAATGTTCCAGCAGATATGGTTTATAACCCAAAAACACAAACCCTTTAATTTATTCCTCATCATATATATATATATATATATGTAGAAAAAAAGGATCATCACAACTCTCCTCATCCACATGAAATTTCAACTTGATATATCCTAATTTATACACCAACCTAAGTACCAAAAAACATGGACTTATAAAAATAAGGTAGTTGTTCTCTCTTAATTAATTCATGATTGTTTTTTTTTTCTTTTGAAACAAAAAAGAAACAAAGCATTGAGAAATAACTGCAAAATATTAATTGGTGCATATTGATCTTAATTTCCTTCAAAGAAGGCAACTTTAATTACTCTCATCAATTGAAATGGTGTTGCTCAAGCCATGGCCAAAACCCAGATTGATCATCAATTCCACAGAACATGTTGGTGAGGCTTTCTTCCTTTACCATTAATTGATCAATCTTCTGACATTGGAGATGAGGATGAGGATGATCAGGCCTTGAAGAAGAGTTGTTGTTGTTGTTGTTGTTATGGAAGAGCTGTGCTAAACCAGTTGTTGGTCTTATAGAGGAAGAAGATGGAAAAAAATGTCTACTTGTAGTTGGATGATTAGATAAAGGGCTATCAATAGCTGGTGTTCTTGAAATATCAAGCTTTATATCTGAACTGTTTTCACTTCTATTACTGCAAGAACCCTCTGTTTCTTTATTCAGATTTATAGATTCTGTTGGTTCCTTGCTTTTCAGTGCCATTATCTGCATCCATTAATTAACCAATCAACTTCACTATATATATTAATTTCAAGAATTAAAAAGAAAATTAAAAAAATGTAAAAAAAAAAAAGGAAAAAGAAAGGTGAGGCAGTATCCTTCATGTATGCAAGGGGAGATCTACATATCTTTCAGAGTCATGATTATTATCCTTTAGTCTGAGACCATGAAGAATCAATCAATCAATTAGAAAGGGTTGCTTTTTTTTTTTCTTTTCTTTTATTTATATTTATCTTATATTATATTATATTATTTTTTTGGATTTCAAGCAAACCTATCAAAAAGTTGCACTCGTGACAAGAAAAGAACCTTTGCTAAATAGCCATGATTGGTTCAAGAAGGAAACAGAAATAAAAGTTTATAAAATCAATTACGGAAGAAAAGTCAAAAAGCAAAAAAATAATAAAAATAAAAAAATAAAAAAAGAAAGATGGAAAAATAAAAAGATCTTGATCTTCAAATATAGATATATACATTTCATAATTATGTATTTCCATGCAAAATCTGTTCTACTTAATACCCCCACAGGCTATAATTCGTTATATGAAAATTCAAGAAAAGGGTGTGAAGAGAGAAGAGAAAAGAAAAAATATATGCAGAATTTAATTAATCAAGTAATTAAAAAAATAGCAAACCTCAGCATGAAGCTTCTGGTTCTGAGCTTGAAGTGCATCATTATCAGCTTTAATAGCTTCAAATTGTCTCTTAAGGAGATCATAATCTTTCTCTAATTGCTTAGTCTTCCATCTAGCCCTTCTGTTCTGGAACCAAATGGCAATCTGTCTTGGTTGCAGACCAAGAGCCCTAGCCAGCTGCATTTTTCTTTCAGGCTCAAGCTTGTTACCCAATTCAAAGTTCTTTTCAAGTGTCTTAACTTGCTCCATGTTAAGCCTCCTCTTCTTTTCTCCTGCTTGTGATCCATCATCTGATAACTCATCCTCTCCATTACCGTCTTCATGACATGATGCCTCAATTCCTGAAAATGACATTGACCTCTTCCCTAGAAATGATGCCACCCCTACAACCACAAGGAGGGAAAGAATTAAGGGACAACTGTTGAAAAAAGAAAAAAAAATTACGAAAATCATATATATATATATATATAGAGAGAGAGAGAGAGAGAGAGAATTACCATGGAAATCTTGGGGTGTACAAGAGGGTAGAATTGGATTGAGGGAAGTGGGAGGTTGATGGTGGGGATGATGATGATGATCTTCTTGATCATGAGGAGTTTGAAGCATGAAATTTGCTGGAAAGAAAGCCATCCCATTGCAAGACATGAGCTATGCTAGCTTGGCTTATCGTGAGACCAATCTTAAAAACTGTGGTGGTGATGATAATAGTAATATTCTGGCTGTCATAGTTGGAAGAGTATGCAGATGGTCAGAGTGGGCAGAACTTACAGGATGGGAGAAGCAGAAGACAGGCTTGATCTATCACACAATATAATTAGAAAGAAAGAAAGAAAAAATTAACATAAAAATTTTTGAAAATAGAAGATTATAAGCAAAATTTTGTGCTGGATGAATAGTTTATATGTACCTTATTAGCTCCTAAAAAGAAGAGTTGTTTCTCTTATATAGCATATATTTTCCGAAGAAAGATAAGAGATCGGGAGAAAAGAGAGAGAGAAGGATTTATGATGATGATGATTCTATAGTTCTACTTCTCTTTATATGAAGAGAGAATTTTCATTTTTTTATGTGGTTCATTTACTGCTAAAAGAAAAAAAGAAAGGAAAAATTATCCATTCACTAGCCTTGTTTTTTTTTTTTTTTTTTTTTTTTGATAAGCACCACTCACTCACTTGTGTGTGGGCTGTGGCAATAAATTAAAAAAATATATGGAGCTATTCTTAGAAGTTGATAACATCACACAATTGTTTCCTTATTTTAAAAAAATTAAATAAAAATTTGTCAATGTGAAAGAAATATGTTTTCTCTATAAGAAAAAGGTAAAGGAAGGTGATGGTGATGAGATATGAAATGAAAAGGCAAGTTGCAGATCCATGTTATGTATCTGAGTGAAAAAAAAAATTTAAGGAGTTTGTGTGTCTGCATATGAAGAAGCTTAGATAGTTTGATGATCTTCAGTCATTGTCATTGGTATATATTAGTCTTTTTCCTCACTTAACGGGCAGAGGAGGGGAAACAGTAGTGTGGTGTTACACTTAACAAAGACAGTTGTCTTCAAATATAAATTTAATAACACTAAGGAAGAAAAAGAAAGAAGCACACCCTTTTCAACTATTCTGATTCCATATTATTTTTTTTTTCTTTTAAATAAAAGAGAGATAAAGAAAGAATGGCTTGGATTTCTTAATAGCCCTTAATTTAAAGGCGAAGTGGGTGACTTGAAAAGGAGGAAAAAAAAAAGAGAGAGAGAAAGAAATCAAGAGAAGGGAGAGGTGACTTGAGAGAAAAGAGAAATGAGTTGGATGTATATGTGAAGAGGCTAAACAGAGAGAGAGAAGAGGGGAAGGAATCTAAGGGATGGGTCCAATGAAGAAGAGGGAGGGGGGCAGTGTTTGCTACCTAACCCACCAACAGGTATCGTGCATTTGGACCATCAAAGCTCTTTCCAAACCCTTTTATCCTTTTTATTTAGAAATTTTTAAATATACTCACTTTATTACGTAATGTATAAATTAATAAATTAATATATAAATTAATCCACAAATAATAATATATATTTAAGTATTTTATTTTTATTAGTTAATATGAATAATATATATATATATCACTATTTAATTGAATTAGTTTACAAATAATATTTCAGACAGCGTTTATATAAGAATTTTCTTCATTTTATTTTTCTCCTCTCAAAATTTTCCAATCCTTCTATTGCCTTGCACTCTACTCTCTTCTATTCTGCCTTTGTTTTTGTATGTGAGAGGCTAAGGCTTTGAAAAGCCAAACCTTTTTATATATTACATATATCACAATCATCTCTCTCTCTCTCTCTATATATATATATATATATATAAGAATTTGACAAGCTCATTTTTAGTATTTTTGGCCTTTTGTTCCACACACCCATGAGGTTCTCCATATCCATGTAGAGATGCTTCGGCAAAATTGTCACACTCGTGTTGTTTCTTATTGTATCCGTGTAAAAATTGAGAAAGAAGAAATAATAATTGGAATTGTATTAAGTATAAAGGTTGTTAGCCTTATATACATGTGTGTTTCATCAATGGTAAATACAAGATAAATGAAGAGTAATTGAATTACAACAAAGAGATAAAAATCAATAATTTCCTAGCCTTATATGTTTACACCCCCTTAAAGCCAATGGTGGGCAAGGAAGCATGCAAAGCTTGCTGTGTAGGTAGAGGAATCCAGTAGAAGATAATGGCTTGGTAAACAGATCGGCTATCTGATCTTCTATGGCAATAAAGCATATTTGTAATTTTCCAATAGTCACTTTTTATCGTACAAAATGAAAATCAAGCTCGATATGCTTCATTCGATCATGGAAAACCGGATTTGAGGAAAGGTAGATAACACCAATATTGTCACACCATAAAATGGGAGGAGATGGATGCTTTATACCTAGCTCAAAACATAAATTTTCAAGCCAAATTAATTCTACGATGCCATTTGCAAGAGCTTTATATTCGCCTTTTATGGATATTTTGCCATGACACCAAATTTGATCCTAAGTACACAACATATCTATTTGTTGACCGTCTATCATCATTGCAGTCTCCTCAATCCAAATTAGAGAAGCATTGGAATTGCAATATGGAGGATGATGTGAAATAGAGGCCAAGTGAGGAAGTAGAAATAATGTAACAGAGAAGCCTTTTAACTACTTTCCAATGGACATCCGTAGGAGCATGCATGAATTGACACAATTTATTGACAACATATGAGATGTTAGGGTGCGTCAATATGGCATATTGAAGTGCACCTCTTTGCCATCGTGTAATGGTGTGCCAACATTTTTGGATATAGACCTATTCAAGAAGGTCAAAGAGGTCCTTTTGTTGATTGAGAAATAGCCCATTATTGGTGCAGCTGACTTCAATACCTAGAAAATAGGATAGTGAGCCAAGATCTTTTATTGGGAACTCATTTTGCAATTGTTGATTATACATTGTACAATATCTTTTGAAGAGCCTGTAATTAAAATGTCATCCACATAAATAAGAAGAAAAAACTTTATGTGAGTTAGATTAATAATAAAAAGAGAGGTGTCAGCTATTGAGTTGGTAAAGTTGATAGAAAGAATGAAATTTTGAAGTCTCTCAAACCAAGCCCACGGTATTTGTTTCAAGCCATATAGTGACCATTGTAACTTGCACACCTAATCTTGTTTCGAAGGATCAATGAATCCTCGTGGTTGTTCCATATATATGTCAACATTGAGAAAACCATGCAAAAACGCATTAGAAACATCATTTGATGCAAGGGCAAGTTCTAGGCAACAACATAGGCTAGGACTGTGTGAATTGTTGTGGCTTTGATTATTGGACTGAAATTTTCCTGGTAATCAATTCTTGATTGTTGATGATGGCTTTTTGCAACCAAACTTGCTTTGTACCTTGCAACTAAACTTGCTTTGTACCTTGCAACTGTGCCATCCAGATTTCTTTTTATTTTGTATACCCACTTATTTCTAATAATATTTGTATTAAAGGTTTTGGGTACAAGAGTCCAAGTTTGGTTTGCTAGTAATGCATTTATTTTTGTTTTCATAGGCATATTACCATTGGATATATGATTTGGCCTGGGAGTAGGTGGCGGGTTAATAGAGAAGGTAATCGGTTTTGGTATTTTTGGTCTAAGGTTTATACATGCTAAGTGGCTTTATCATTTGGCAGGTGTTGTAGGGTGCAAAGACATGGGATGAATATGGATTGGTGTAGAAGGATGATTAGGATTGTGAGTATTAGCATTGGTATAGGAAGAAAAGTCTACTATAATATTTAGACTTGGTTCAGATGTAAATAAATGAGGATTAGGACGGGTTGAGTAGATAATGATAAGAGATTAGATAGGATGGAAGGTGACGAAGAAGAGGAATATAGAGAGGATAAAATCGATTGACGAGATTGAGTTAAGATATGTTAAAGAGATAGTGATGAGGATAAATTTGGTTAAAGAGATTGAGATAAGGAATTAGAAAAAATAAAAAGGAATGAGATAATGATAAATTTGGTGGAGTAGATTGAGATAATGAATTAGAAGAAGAGGATCAAAGTGGAGATAATTTAGAATTGGGATGAGAATGAGAAATATAAGATAAAGTGGGATTAGATACCTGAGATAAGTGGAACTAGTTGGACAAGGACTGCTTGACAAGCCAAGGATGAGGTGGCATTGAGCAGCTAGTAGGGGCATATGATGTGGATAGCTTGAAAAAAATTGGTGATCATTAAAGATCATATGCTAAGCCATATATATATAACCACTCGCCTTACCAAGACAAAGGTGTCCAAAGTGATTTGTAGAAGCACCTAGATAAACACATGGTTTACTGTGATAGGAAAATTTGTTTTTATTATAAGGTCTTAAAAATGGAAAGATTGTGCATTCCAAAGCATGGAGATTAATAAAATTAAATTGCTTTAAAAATAACTTAGTTATGGGCTGCTACCATTTAGTACTTTAGTTGGCATTATATTAATAGAAAAAAATGGCATGTTGAAGTGCATATGGCAAAAAACAAATAGGCAAATTACTATGAGCAAGAAGAGTTAATTCGTTTTTGTGACATGTCGAATTTTCCTTTTCACGACACCATTTTGCTCATAGGTGTAAGGACAAGAAAGTCGATGTTGGATTCCATTTTGAAGAAAATAATGATGTCATTTTCAAAAATCTCCTCCTTTATCTAATTGAAAGGATTTAATTTTAGTATTGAATTGATTTTCCACAGGGGATTTCAAATTAAAAAAGCAAGTAAAAACATCATTTTTATTCTTGAGAAAATAAATCCAGGTGAACCTAATGAAAATCATCAACAATAATGAAGCATCTAAATCCTAAATTTGATAAAATGGGAAAAGATCCTCAAACATCCTAAAAAATTAAATCTAATGGAAAACGACTAGAATGAGATACTAATGGAAGATTTATTTTAAACATTTTTCCAGTAGTGCATATGGTACATTGTGAGGACAAAGATGATGTACATGAACATAATTATTTTCTTTGATAACTTTGGACATGAGTTTAGAATGAGGGTGGCCAAGTTGATGATGCCATTCATCAAAAGTGAGAGATGCCACACTAATTGATTTCGCTAGTTGTGATGGCATGACACATATTCCATCTTAGTTCATCCCTTGTGGAGAATTTTATTGGTGACCTGATCCTTTATGAGAAAAGAATATGGCCAAAATTCAAAATAACAATTATTATCAGATAATTTTTGAATAGAAAATAAATTTTAGGAAATAGAAAGAACACATAAAAGATTGTTAAGATGAAAAACTAATAAAATATTATTACCAATATAGGAAATATGCAAACCTTGACAATTGCCAATGCATAGTTGATCAAGTCCTAGATAGGGCGATAAAAGATTGTAAATTGGCTAAATTAGGTGTGATATGGAAATTGACTCATGAATCAACAATCCAAGGATTTGGGGGAGTTGGTGGTTGTTATTGGGTATAGTGACTATAGTTGCCTTGTGACCAGTGCGGCTCATAGCATTTACGATAACAATTGGCAATATGGTTAGGTCCATTACAGATTTGGCGTAGACCACGGTTGCATTTGGGTAGGCGAGGAGAATATGTGATAAGTGGCATGGGATTTGTAAGTGGTGTGGGAAGAATGGGAGGCAAATTGTTGGGGTTTCGATTTGTGTAGTTAACATATGGTGGTTCATGCTGGCTTTTGAGGAGTATTTCGTATACTAGAAGGTGACTGTGTAACTCGTTAAAGGTAATAGGTTCATGTTGTAGGTTTAAGGTAGTGATAATGCTATGAAACTCGCTTCTAATGTTTCGATAGATAATGACATTAAATTCAGCAGGAGTCATGGAATGACTAGCTGTTAGTAACTCATTCACAAGAGATTTTGCACGATGTAGGTATTTAGAGATAAACATTTTTTTTTTTAGTTCCTGTAGTTCAATATTGATTTGGAACTATCAATTTTGAGAAAGAGAACAAAAGGTATTTTCTAAGGTTGACCAGACTTGGAATGAAGTAAGGCCTATGACATATGGAAAAAATTCTCCAAACAAGGATGAAAGCAACCAATAGAGAAGCATATGATCCTTTTAAAACAGGATTGGTAGGCTGGGTTTAGGATGACTTTTTCAAGTTTAGAGGGATCGGGTAGTGTTTTTAGAGGTGGAAGAGTTGAGCCATCAATATAGCCCATTAAATTTTAATAATTAAGGAAAGGCAATAATTGGGTTTTCCATGAAAGATAATTTTTGTTAGTAAGTTTGATAGAAAAGGTGAAGTGAGAGGCTATGATTGAGTTTTGTATAGATAGAATAGTCATTGTTATTTGGTTAATTTTAGGCTCTGATACCATTTAGAAATTGAGAAAGAATAAATAATAATTAGAATTGTATTAAGTATAAAGATCGTTAGCCTTATATAGATGCATGTTTCGTCAATGGTAAATACAAGATAATTGAAAAGTAATTGAATTACAACAAAGATATAAAAATCAGTAGTCTCCTAGTCTTTACGTTTACAACCTGCACTGCCAGTCAACACACCCGTGTTGAATCCATACGCTCTTATGGAGTTTCAGTATTTCACTTGGATTCGTTTACTGGTGTGATTTGAATTGGATTTTCTTATTTTATACTAACTATAATTCTTGGACTGTTTGGATAGAATTTTAGGCTATTAATATCCTTTCATAGTCATATAAAATCAATGAAGTAACATTAGAATTGAATGACTTTGGTGAGCGGTATTTGTATTAAGCTTTTGGGTTTCGTTTTGTTTGGGTTGTGAGACTTTGTTGTTTATAATATCCAATTTCTTGATCGGCATATTAAAATTTCTCCTCTCTAGTGGATGTAGGCATTATTGGCCAAACCACATATATCACTTATGTCTTTTTTCTTGATTGCTTTTGTTTATTTTTCTAAATTATTAAACTTATACCATTATGTGTTCCTAACAAGTGGTATAATAGCCTTGGTTGGATCATCTGTTACGTTATAATGGTATATTCGATAAAGTTTGATATTGAAAAGTTTGATAAAACTATTAATTTCGATCTTTCGCAATTCAAGATATTTATCATCCTAATACATAATTGATGGGAGAAAGCTTTACATGGGAAGAGCAAGAAGCCAGAATCCCTATCGAATTCACTGTAGGAAGAGTTGGATCAAAAAGTCTTATCATCATTATTTATATGTGTGTCTAATGAGGTGTTGAGAGAAGTTGCAAAGGAAACCACAACTGCTTCTGTTTGGCCTAAGTTGGAGTCATTATATGTGACGAAGTTAGTCACCAATCGTCTATTGTTGAGGAGCAAACTCAAGAAACTTCGTCATCAAGAAGGTAAATCTTGATAGGATTTCATATTACTGCTTGCACTTTGGTAAATCTTCTGGTGGGTCATTGATGGTTTATGTGTTCACTTTTGGTTCTACTATAGTTATTTGGAGAGCTTGTTTGCATCTTAAATACATGGCATTAGCATAAGCTTTCAAAGAAGCTGTTTGGTTTGAGTTTGTGGAAAATCTTGTTCATTTGTTGTCTCTTATCGAGCTTGGTTGTTGTATTAGCTAGATAGGTTCTATAACTTATTGATTTGGACCTAAGGGGCATTAGAGAGGAGTTAGAGTTGTAATTTTGTACTAAAGTAGAGACTATTGAAGAATTATGGCACAAAATTTATTTGCACGGTCGTGCAAATTTGGCACGCTCATGTTTAGTATCTTTGGCTTTTTGTCCCACATGTCCGTATAGTTCCACAATCCTATGTACAGATTTTTTGGTAAAATTGTCACGTTCATGATTAGTATCTTTGGTTTTTTGCCCCACACGCCCGTGTAGTTCCATATAAGGATGACAACGGGTACGAGTTTTACGGGTATCCACTCAATCCGAACTAGTTTAAATCATAATGGGTAATCCTATTAGAGTTTTTGGACGTGTACCGATAGAGGTCATCATGTACCCGATAAACCCGATTTTATATATATATATATATAAAAGATTTATTTTATTGTAATTTATTGAATGTAATGATATAATTAATTATTTTTTATGTATTGTTGAATTAAAAATGTAACGGAAGTTGAAATTTTAAAATATAATTTTTCTATCATAATGTAGAATATTTAAATTTTATTGTTTTAATGTTATTTTTATACAATTTGATATATTATTTTAATTTAATTGTGTTAAATTTTTATTTTATTTTTTTTATTTGATTTTGTAGTAATTTAT
>CATIWF010112063.1:0-22011 GCA_949630135.1 Balakata baccata
AAGCCAACAACAAAAACGAATACTAATTTTTCCTAAAAAAGAATTGCATAAATTATAAGCGGCCCCTCTAATTTGTTTATTTTTTCTTACATTGCTTCTTTAACCAGTTTTTAGTTATATTTACTTGTATTTGAATTATATTGTCACTTTTAAAAACGATACAATTAGTACAATTTGATGATATGATAGTAATTTCTCTTAATTCATATTTGATTGTTGTATCAACGTATTGTAATTACTTGTGTCATTTTTAAAATTTTTTAAAATTATAATATAATTCAAATAATTAAAAACCTATTAAAAAGATAATTTGAAAAAAACAGATAAATTAAAAAAGTCACATATGCTTTAAGCGAAAAGAATAGAATATTATAAAGTTATCAGAACACGTGCATAGTCCAGATATCGCTTAGGACAGGGTCAATGGGGGTGCTGGCCTGCTAGGCATCGGATGCCTTTGTTCAACTTCCTCTATGACAATTCGAAGGGGACATTTGGTAAACTTGAAAAATGAAATAACACAATTCTATTTTGCATGGCTTAACACAGATGTAGTCCCCTAATTTTTTTTTTTTTAAGTTTGTCATCTGGATCAGTTTTTGTCACTGATTGTTTTCTGAATTCTATTTTTGTCCAATTTGCCACAATAAAATTTTTAAAATGTAACAATTTGTTGGCGGCCGGAATGTAATTTTACATTTTTAATGTGATTCCGGTCACCACATCAGTACAAGAAGGGCAAATTGTTTCATTTTAAAAATTTTACAGGGAATAAATTGGACAAAATAGAATTCAGGAAACAATTTGTGTCAAAAATCAAGAAACTGAAAAAAAATGAAAAATTCAGGGGCTAGAGATAGGTTTAGCCATTTGGTATTGATATATTAAAATTAATATGTTTATGTAATTAGAATCAAAATTCAATTTTCATTTTTTAGTATGATTTTATAAATAAGAAAATAATATTTATAAATTAATTAAATTTTTACAATAGCATAAAGCATAACTAGATCCTATGATTTTCCAAATTTGTTATCTTACCCTATACTTTTTTTTTTGTCCATTTGGTCCCCCATAATTGATTTTTAATTTATGTTGCCCTGTAAAATTGGTAAAAATGTACATCCATCTTATTAATGTTCATGTGGTAAAGGAAAATATTCTACTTTAAGGGGCCACATGCACCTTTTTTTGAACTTTACATAGAAATATGAATCAAAAATCTATTACAGAGAGTAAAATAGATTAAAAAAAAAAGTAAGAAATAAAATGATAAATATGGACAATTGCAAGGAGCTGAATATATTTCATGCCTTTTACAATCACCAAAAAATACAAAAAAGATTTAAAATATTAGAAATTTTTCAATATACAAAAATCAGAATTATATTTTTAAATATTCTAGATCAATATAATGTACCGAACTTAAATTTAAAATGAGGACTTCATTCTTATTCTGAAATAAAACATACCAAACATGCCCTCAATGTAATAAAGTAATACCATTTGAATAAACAAAATAGATAAAATCTCCACAAAAATTGAAAATTATGATTTCAACCGTTTTAAGTTGTGGAAATAGGGATACTCTCGTCATTTCATGGAATTAATTTTGCTCCAATTAGGATACTCTCACCTACAAATTTACATTCATTAATATTCGTTTCCATCATATGCCCAGTTATCTATAACATGCACAGGATTATGGCTAAATTGCCCAAAAAAAAATTTCTAGACTTTTAAGGTTAAAAAAATGATATATATTTTCAATGTTTTCAATTAAATGAATAAACTTTTAATATTTTATCGATATAAATATTATGTCAAATTTAGTAGAAAAAATTACTAACGTATCTAAACTTTTTGATATAAGCTGTTTAATCAATATTATTACTATTAAAATATTAACATTACATTATCCGAGAAGCATTGACAAATCAATTACATAGTCAGCAAAAAAAGACAAATCAGCAATTTTTTCTACCTAATTGATCAAAATATCTAAATTGATAAAATATTAAAAATTTGTTCATTTAATTGAAACTTACATGTTATTTTTTATACAAACCTGAAAGTTCAGGGTTTTTTTTAGTAATTTAGCCTTGACGACAGGTATATATTTGATGGATGAGAAACAAGAAATTCATCTGAAAAACAAACAAACCTGAAAGTTGAGGTTTTTTTTTTTTTTTTTTTTTAACTAATTTAGCTTGATGAGAGGTATATATTTGATGGATGAGAAACAAGAAATTCATTTGAAGAACAAACAAAATTATAATGTCTAGATTCGGCAGACATAATTTTGTAAGAAGAGCATTGCAAAACCAATTGGAACTACTCCCTGGCTTTCTCCTCAGGAGTATCATCTCCTACTGATGCCGCGAAAATCCGCCGCTCATCAGCTGTAGCTGTTATAACTGGCATCCATAAATCAGCAGTACCGCTAAGGAGTGACTGCACCTGTGGGTCTGCAGCCATTGCTGAAGATATCATTTCATCAACATTATCCAACTTAGCTGATAATTTATCCAACTCCCTAGCTATTTCCAGCTGTCAGTAAAAATTGAACAATATTAACCAAACTCAATGCGAGGGATACAGTAGTTTCTAACAAGTACTATAAAATTTTGAAATGAGTTCAAATAGGATCTTCATCTACCTCATCAAGATTCTTGGTTGACTTTGAAGGAACTTTAGTAACCTCTAAGCCAAGTGCTTCAATTTTGGATCGTAATTCAACTTCTTCCTGATTGGTTAGTGATTCCACCTAAATTATGAAAAAGAGTACACTAAAATGAACTTGCAGAATATCAAAGTTTTGTGAGGCCCATGTATAAACATTGTGCAGCTAATATGTTAAGCCGGATCTCAAATTTTGCAACATACAACCAATCAGTACATAATGATGTTCCTCTATGCCTATCATCTATGACATGACAGAAGATTACATTTAGCTCTAATTTGTTATTATTATTAATAATAAACACAAGATCATGTCCTCTGTATATATTTAGATAGAAGTATTAATAATCAATACTCATAAAACATTAAAACAAGTTTCCTAGTAGAATGAAGCATTCATAATCCTATAAATTTTGAATGCTGCTACAGCCACTCAGTTCAAACATTAAATTCTACATGAAATTCTGTGTAATAATATAATAAGTATGTTCCTGCGATTTTAATCTAGCTGTAAATATTAGTTCAGCTACTTTCTAACTGAATTTTATTGTTGACATCCCTATCAACTCACTAAAGCACAATCTACCTACATCATCTACTCTCCCTGTTTGGAGAGAAGACAGCTCCTCTCTATCAGGTACCATGCAAATTAGCGTTTCAAGCTAAGTTTGGCACCACCGAACATTTGAGTGATGTCCTGGTATAGTGTAACAAGTTTGTTAAGTGCTTTTAACTTTTTCCTTCTCCTTTACTGCTGAGCTGAAAATCTAAAAAAGTTGAACCTAATTCAAGAAATTAGAACATATATAATCAATCTAAAGCTAAAGGAAGGCTCTCCGCAGTTCAATCAGAAACCCAATCGCCAAAAGAACACAAAATTGATTATACCCAAATCATAATATCACCAACTAAACCGAAAAGGCCGATTTAACAATACCCATATGCTTAAATAAGCCGATTCTTGTTCAGAAATCAAGTATTCATAACGAGTACGAATAATAATAACTGATGAAAAAAAAGCAAAAGCAATATGAAATTAAAATTGGGACTCACTTGCTGGAGGAGATTGGAAAGGAGCTGAAAAAGTTGGGCATCTGGTTTGCCTTCTTCGGCCATTGCAGATCGATCGATTCTTCCAGATTCCTACCTTTAACTTCTGTAACTTTTTCTATGTACTTGTTACTGCTTTTTGTTGCGTTGTAGTTGAGTAGAAGCCGACGCGCACAGTTAATTCAGATTAAGATGTGTAAATGTGTCCAATTTTTCTGATTTCTTGGAGAAGTCGGTGAATTCTTAGGTAGGGATGGTAAGTTTGCAGTTTTCTTCAAGCTGTTTGGATTGAGACATGGCTCGATAGGCTAAGGTACGGGTAAAATGAATCAATTATACCAAAACTATTTATACAACTAAATTTTTTAATGCATTTTATTTATACAATTATAATAAATTTCAATTTATAAAATTCCATTAATATTTTAATATATCATAAGCACATGTAGTAATTAAAATGTTAAAAGTTTTTATTATCAAATAAATTGGATTTTATTGTTATAATTAATTAATATTGAAATTAATAAGTTGCATAAAAATTAATTATAAAACTTTTTAAAAAATTAAATAAAACACACAACATTTCATTGATGAACAAAACATTACATATAAAATTATAAAAACCTTAAATAAAATCCAACATTAAAAATTTGTAAGAAAAAAACTATATTAATAATCATTTTTCTCTTTTCCACAGAGGTTCCAAATTTCTTTAATTAATTCGATTTGTAGTCGTTGATTAATTGACCTATTACGAATCTGTATATGATTTTGAACATAGTCTCCATAGGTAGGAAGCCAAGTTTGAGAAATTTCAGGCATATATACATTGAAGTTCACTTCATTATCTATATAATCAAAATTACCAATTAGGGGTAAGCAAAATTGAATCGAAACTAAAAACCGAACCGATCTCAATTAGGTGTAATCGGTTTGGTTATTTTGGTTTAAAAATCACAAAAATGAAAAAACCGAACCAAACTTATATATATATATATAATTTACTATATATTAAAATATATAATTATATATTATATGTTATTTAATGTATTTATATTTAATATATTATATGTTATTTAATTATATTATACATAAAACCAAACTAACCGAACCGATTTTTCGGTTATGTTTTAACCTTTAATTCGGTTCGATTTATAAATTTTTAATAATTCAGTTTTCGGTTCGGTTTTGAACCAAACCGACCAATTGCACACCCATATTACCAGCATATGAATCTCATTCATCCTCCATAGTCATATTATGCATGATTACATATGCTCTCATAATTTTTCGAATTATCTCCTTACACCACATGTGTGAAAGGCACTTGATGATAGCAAACCATGCTTGAAGCACTTCAAACACTATCTCGACATCTTTTTGAGCACCTTCTTGTTTTTTTCACAAATAATTTATATTTTGGTCCTTGAGGTAATATGATTGACTTAATGAAAGTGGCCCAATTAGGGTATATTCCATTTGTGAGGTAGTATTCTAAATTGTAATTATTTCCATTGACAAAGAAGTTAACTTGTGGTGCTTTTCCTTCTAAGACCTCATGGAAGAGTGGAGATCAATCTAACATATTGATGTCATTCAATGTACCTGGAAGACCAAAAAATGCATGTCATATTCTCGATATATATTTCTTGACATGATAATTATGAATTAATATATTCATATACTTAAAATAGAAAATGTATAAATAGAAATTGAAGTTCAAAATAAGCTTTTTCATAAGGAGAAATAAAGTGAAAGTGGTAAGTGAGTGGAACTTATCCTACATCACCAAGATGTAAGGTTAAGGCATGGTTTAAATAGAAAGATGCATTCTTACATTGATAAAAAAAAAATAGCATAGAAGGCTTTTTCTCACGCGTTTAGGTGCATGGGGTGCAAATCCATGGTCTGTGATAGGCCAATATGTGGGCACGCAACCTACATACACGAATGTTAGGCCGAAATCTCATAGTCCAGAACAAGTCTAACTTTTACATTTTTATTTTTGGGAATTGAAAGACACGGGACGAACACGCTTGTGTTGTTGTGTTGAAATGTGTGCATGGCTGATCCATATGTCCGTGTCGTTTGTTCTCCAGATTTATTTTTTGGACTTTCATTTTCTGATGTTTCAAAAGTTAAATTCACTATTATTTAGATGTTACAAAGATATATTTGACAGCCTTTAAAGAGATTAATTACAATTAATCTCATATCTTTTATCTAGCATAAATAGGTATTTTTGGTTCTTGTTGAAGGGCTCTTAAAGAAAAAGCTACTTCTTCTATCTTATTATTCTTCTTTTTAAGTAATAGAGAGTGTGATATATAATCAGTTCATTGTTAGTGGGTGTTATGTGTTCAACATCTATTTGATATCTGTTGTATTCTAGGAGACGCCTATGTCGTTTGACATGACCATGCATTTGACACGCCCTTGTGGATTTCACACGCTCGTGTCGATATGTTACAATATGTACATGGTTAATCCATACGGCCGTGTGGATTGAATACGTCCCTATCGTTTGTTCTTCAAATTTATCTATTGAGCTTCTTCTCTTTTGAACTTTCATTTTCTGATATTTCAAATGTTAAATTCATCATTATTTAGATGTTACAAAGACATAATTGATAGTCATTAATGAGATTAATCACAATTAATTTCATTTCTTGTCACGTCCGCGATTTATACTCTAACCATATACGAGTATTGCTGTCGTTTGTACTGTAGCATAGAGGCGTACCCATCAGAGTCTAAATACGGACATATGAGTGCGAGAAATATAATTTAATATGATAATACGATATTTAATATGAATATTGAGTTGATTTTATGAAATGTTGCGATTTCGTGTCATGCATGTAAATCAAGGCAACAGACTGGACCGAAAATACATGGTTTTCATCCGACAGTCAGAATTCGAGTTAAGCATACCAAAATGTAGACAATAAAAGACCGGCACTGAGGGCGGACCGAGAAAATGAGCCGACAAATACCCGTATGTGATAGTTGAAATATGTACATTAATTTATAATTTTAGCCTTTAAGTTCTTAAAATATGATTTTAATGAAGTTTTGATTCAAATTGATTCATATAAAATTAAGAAATAATTATTTAATGGAAATATTAACACAAAAATATATTTTTGTGCCTTTTTTTTCTTGAATGATAAAATAGTTGAAAATATTATGAAAATTCACATTTTATGATAATTTGATATTTTAGTCTATATATTAGCATAGACAACAATTTAGGGAGTTGTTGGTATGCCAATATAGTTATTGGCCTGGTGAATTTCCTGTGGTCATATGATACATATATTCAGTCATGTGAGTTTCCTGGAACCATGCGATATAATTTATTCACATTGTTTTCACTTATCCGATGGATTTTTTGGGATCATGAAATAATTTGTACCCCTCGTTTTCCTGTAATTAGTTTATGATGATTTAATATATAGGCATAATAAGAAATTTTTATGAGTTTACGATATTGAAGAATGATTTTATATTTTCTATAAATGACTTATTATAAATTATTGTACGACTAAATTGTATAACTTAGTGCGCGAGTTTGTTTTTCTCTCGCGTAGATTTAAAATGAAGATAAAACGACAAGTATTGTAAATATAGAGTCACTGATAATGAGTCCTACAATATGGAGCCGAGAAGCAATAGTAGCCATTCCGAGCGGGTTGATATTTCCTTATATATTATGTTATTATGGTATTAGTGATGTAAAAAAAAAAATTTAAATACTCATATACAATGAAGTGTAATTAGAGAGTAAATTTGGAATTATATTGCATATATTTTTATTTTATATATTCCTTTACTCGAAAATATGTTATAGTATTTTATATAATAATACAAATATTTTGCTATCGGTTTTGGTAAACTGTAACACTACTTATTCGTCTAGTATACGAGAGTGTATACGGAAGGATAATGAGTGTTACATGTCTTCTCCATCTAGTATATATATAGATGTTCTTGGTTCTTGTTGAAAGACTTTTAGAGAAAAAGCTTCTTCTTCCATCTTATTATTCTTCTTCTTAAGTGATAGACTGTGACATATAATTAGTTTGCTGTGAATAGATGTTATGTATTCGATATTTACTTGATATTTGTTATATTTTTGGAGACAAACGTCAATTTTTCTAAATACCGTTGGTAGATAACAAATTTATTTTAAAGACATCATGTAAAATATATGCATCAAATTTTTTCTACCTTGCTCTTATCATTTTATTTGAATATTGAATTAATCGTTTTCATAACAATGTAGAACCGGAGTAGGCTATATGGCTTTGTCATTCAAAAACGAGGTCCACGTCAGCACATTGTGCTTTTTGTACCTTAACTTTCTCTTCTCAATTCTCATTCTGCTCTGGGGTTCCAATATAGAGCATCCATTTAAACCCAAATGGAAATGGCAATACTGTAGCAAGGCTTTCCCTAAACCATTCCAGCATGGCGACTCTTCACCAGAAACTGACCTCACTCTCTCACCAACCCAACCTGAAAACCACAATAATGAATCCCAAAATTCTTCTAAAAATCACCTTCTGCACCCATCAGAAATCCAATCTCCACCTCCTAATATTACACTCAATGCTCCTTTTTTGAACTCTTAAGACAATTCCTCCAACCCAATTTTCTAAGACAGTCTCAACAAACAATCTCAAAATCAGAAAATGGGTACATCAATTTTGGTGTCATGCTTGCAATTCTAGAGACATAATCGGGTATGGGTTTGAAAGTTGATAGAGGATTACTGAAACATTTGCAACTAAACGACGAAGAAGATGTTGGAAGTGGTGGCCAAGCATAGTCCTCTCTCGCTTCTCTTCCCACTTATACTAGAAATCCAGCAAATCTAATTGACATTGCATCCAATAAAAGAAATAATCGCAAGAAGGAAAAAAATAGACCTGAAAATTTAAGGCATCTATGTTCTCCATTCAATATTGTTTCAAAGCTTCTCCATCTTGTGTTGACATTGTAGGGACGACTTGGGTGGATCAGAGGCAGAAGATTCAACAACAGCAATGGCCACAACATTTTTAATAAATTTGTTTTATTTAAAAATTTTTATTTTTTAAAAAGAATAAAAAAATAAACTATTTTTTTTTCAAATATATTTTACTATAATATGAAAATTAAATTTTTATTAAAAATTAAAAATATCAATCAATTAAATTAAAAAAAAATAAATATATTTCCGACAAGAATTTTCTTGAATGAAATTAGCGTTTCTATAATATGAAAATATATTTTTCTAATTTATTCTTATTCAATTATTCTCATATTATACTCTCTGATATCTCTATTATACTATCATTCAATTAAATAAAACAAATTTATTAAATCATCATTTACTTTAGGATTATTTGATTTTATCTCTAAAATCATAGTCGAAATAGAAATGATACAAATTAAAATCCGAATAATTATTAACTAATCGTATTTGTTTCAGAACGAAATCAAAATTTAATTTTCTTTAAAACTATTTGGATCAATAAAAACAATTAAAGTAAAATGAAAAAATTATAAACTTGCTTTCTAACCATAAAGGACTTAAGTTTACATATTTTTGGATTCATCAATATTTTGAGTCATATAATTTAACACAATTTATAATTATATAAATTTTAATATCATTTAAAATATTATACTACTTTTAGTTAATTTGATGAGTAATATTGAAATATCTAGCCACTCTAATATATTTATTAATAATGAAACAAATAAAATATATAAATCTCTTTCATAACACTAAATATAATACTAAACTATATACATTAAATATTTAATAATTTAGTTAATTTTTATGTATATAAACTATGTGACATTAGAACTATGAGTATATATTTTTTTTTAAATAATTTAGATATGCTTTCTAGTAATTAAAATAAGTAAATGCTTCACCTAGTCTCCTTCTCTATCCCTGCCATCCCAACTGAGTAGAAGAGCCCTATCTCCAACACCTAAAAAAAAGATCAAAGTTCATTACCTTGATACTCTAAGCTTAATAGCTCGAAAACTAGTGAAAGCCAAGTCCAAGAATACTAAATCTTCAGTTCCACCTGCCAAGTAATAGGAATGCTAAATTGCTACATAATAACCTCAATTATATAAATGATACCGATTCTTATCATTATATTACAAATTAGTATCAAATATTTTAATTATTATAAATTAATATCATAACTTTTGAAAAGGTTGCAGTGCAATATCCAAATTTAATTTCCGGTCAAAAAAGATAGTGTGACAACTAATCAGTATGCCAAATAAGCATGTCACTTCGTTAGAAATTGTATTTTTGGGCTGTCTTGTTTCTTGATAAACTCAAAAGGATAAAAATAAAATTTAACTTCAGAATTAGTTTCGACTTCCCTGCATTTTCCCAGCACCCAAGCAAAAAATAAACATAAAAACATACAAACAATAGGAACGAACCTGCTTCTTCAACCAAAGCAGAATTCTATGGTCACGGAGAATAAAAGGAGCATGGGTTGAGAGAAGATCAATGGTGGAGTCAACGTACCAGCCTCCAAAATACTATCTAACCTGGGAACCTAACTCCGCATTGGAAACAGAAACTTATGGTCATCAAGGATGAAAGAAGCAAAGCAGAAGAGAAGGTCCATGGCATAGTCAATGTCTCCTAGCCCCCAGCCATCATCTGGTCCAACGAATTATTCTCAAATGAGAAGGCAAATATTAGGAGAAAGAAGAACCAGAATATAATAACAAAGGGAGAGATAAGTAGCCAGTTGAATTCTGATTCTGCAAAATCAATGATAAGACACACAGCTTCCCAGTTTCCAGAGTTAATGTAATCTCGGATATTTAATCACATCACAGAGACAGCATTCCAAATACGTTTTGCTTTCTCCACCAATTTGGAACAAGTCCTCATCTCATGAATCACATTCTTCAAAAATTATTAGAGGGGGTTGTGACTTGAATTTTCCCAATTTTCTTCAGTCCAACTTTGTCCTGATGGTTTGACAAGTCCTTTGCCTTCCATTTGATTTCTCACCCTAACAGCATCATCCCATCTTGCGGCTCTTGCATATATATTTGATAATGTTACATAATGTCCTGCGCTTTCTGGTTCCAAGCGGATTAACTGTTCAGCTGCCAGCTTTCCAACATCAAAATTTTGATAAGCTTGACAGGCAGCTAATAGAGTCCCCCAAATAGACTTGTCAGGTTCTACTGGCATTTTTTGAATAAAAGTGACCACATCAACAAACTTACCAGCACGTGCTAGCATGTCAACAATACAAGAATAGTGTTCAATTCCAGGGGTCAATGCATAATCTTTGCTCATGTTGCAAAACAGTTTAAGCCCCTCATCCACAAGACCTGAATGACTACAAGCTGATAGCAATGATGTAAAAGTCATAGAATTAGGGGAAAAGCCTGATTGCTTCATCTCTTGCAGAAGTTCAAGTGCAGCCTGGCCAAGCCCGTGCATTCCACATCCTCCAATCATTGAATTCCATGAAACTAAATCTTTAAAGGCCATTGTAGAGAACACAGAGTATGCAATTCTAATGCATCCACACTTGCAGTACATGTGAACCACTGCATTCCAAACCGCAACAATTGCATTGAGACAGTTGCTTTTCAAAATGTAGGCATGAATTTGCTTCCCATATTTTAAACCACAAACTGGCAAAATGGTAGTTATTGTTGTTTGATCACTCTTAACTCCCACTCTTTGCATTTCTTTAAAACATTCAACTGCAGATCGACTCAACTCTAGTTCAGCAAAACCAAGAATCATGGCATTCCAAGTAACAACATCAGATTTGTCCATCAGTTTAAATACATTTCTAGCATCCTGGATTCTACTGCATTTAGCATATAAAGTAAGCAAAGCAGCGCCAACTGAACCATAAAATGCTGTGTTAGTATCCACTTTTATTCCATAGGCATGGATTTCTTTCCCACTCTTCAAATCACCAAGGTGCCGACATGAGACAAGCACGCAAGAAAGAGAATCTAAATCAGGGTATACCATTCGTTTAGCAATCATGTCCTTGAATATGCTTAATGATATCTCAAACTCTCCGATCTTAGAATAGCCTGAGATTAAAGTGGTCCAAGAAATGATATTTGGCTGTTCAATCTCTTTAAAAACTGTCCAAGCTTCATCAAAAAGTCCCATTCGACAATAGGCATCCATTAAAGTATTACAAGTAACAATATCAGGCCCAAAGCCATCCATTCTCAAGCGATATAAAAGCTCCACAGCCATACCTAGCAACCCATTATACACATACCCTGAAATCATCGAATTCCAAGACAATAAATCTCTCACTCCCATTTCCTCAAAAACCAACCTAGCACTCCTAATATCCCCACATTTAGCATACATATCAATCAGAGAATTGCAGCATTGCAAATTAAACTCACAACCACAAACAATCACGTCTTTATGGATCCAAATCCCTCCTTCCGACCACAATAACTGCGCGCATGCCTTCAGAACTTTTGGAAACACGTAATTATCAGGCAGAACACCACAAAATTTCATTAACCCATAATTTTGCACGCATTGCTTATACATACCATGCCTCAAATATAACCCAAAAATCGCGGTCCAAGTAAAAACATTTGGCTGCGGCAGTTTATCAAACAGTTTTCGCGCAGAAGCCAAATCGTCGCAATCCGCGTACACTTGGATCAACTTGGTGACAGCAAAGGAGTCATTATGTGATCCCAAAACTGTGATTCGTTGGTGAATTTGTTTTCCATGATTTAAAGATTTCAAATTGCTGCAGATTTGTAGTGGATTGATAAGAGAGTAAGTTTTGGAAGAGATGAGATTGTTTCTTTGCCATAAGCTCATCTAAATAGGAATTTATGCAAAAAAGTTAAAAAAAAAAAAATCCAACTTTGAATATAATCAATTTAAATAGACAAATATATTCCAGAAGAACAACTAAAAATTAAAAAAAAAAAAACAAAAGTATTGAAGGAAGCACGCACCTGGTTAAATAAACAAGCCAACCGTGTAAGGGTTAATACTAAATATTTTATTTATAATAGTATTGTATATTTTTAATTTTTTTATATTTTAAAAATTGTTTTTGAATATAACTAAATAAATAGGTATTTTTTTAAAAATAAATTAAAAAAATAGTTTATAAAAAATAAAAAATTCATTTAATTAAATAAAAAAATATAAAACTGGAAGCATTTCAATTTTAAACATGCTCTAAGAAGGTTTTTAATTAATACTGTAAAATATAAATACATTGATTGGTCTTTAAAATTTTTAATTGTGTAAAATTGGTTAATTAATGTATGAGGATGTTTGTAGCTAGTAATAGCTATTCGATAACTAACAGAGCTACTGTATATTTCAATTTTAATGATTGGTATATAGTATATTTTGTCTCCTAAATTTAGTATGTTTTATTATTTTGCCTCATATTTTTTTTTGTTTATTGTTATTTAAATTTTTTTTATCTATTTTATTCCCTATCCAATTTATAAAATTGAATTTATGATTTAAATATTTTTTATTATCATATAAATATTAGAAGTTCTTATATAAATTTTTATAAATTTTATAAAAGTACAAGGAATCAAAAATCAATTATAAGATACCAAATATGAGTACCAGACGGAACCTTGTACTTTAATGATTTGATTTTTAGTTTCTTATTACACAAAAAATAATTAAAACATAAAATATATAGAAAATTTTTATTCTGCACATGATGAACAAGTCAGGTCAAATCACATTATTAGTTAAAAGATTATTTTTTAAAATAAAAAGAAATTTCAAATATCAAATCCAGACATTTTAAGATTATTCTATTCAAGACGTAACATTTAATTTTATTCTATTCTATTAAGCCCTAAAACTTTTAGGCAGTTTGGTTTAAGGGATAAAATAGATATAGAATAGAATATCAATTTTTAAGAAATATAATAAGTATTAATAAAATAACTAATTTCTTAAATAATTATTCTATATTTTGGTTATTAAGTTCATATTAACTATTTCTATATAAAAATTATTGTTAAATATAATGTTATATTAATATGTATGTAGTAGGAGTGATAGTAGCTGTATATGGTAATGGATAAGTGATGATGGTTATAGTGAATAGTGGTAGTAGTAGCAGTGATTATTAGGGGTGGTGGTAGCGGTAGTGGGTGACATTTTGAAAAATTTTAAAAATTCTAGAAAATTTTAAAATATACATAAGGTTGGGAATGGAATAAGTTTTTAAAATTCCAACTAAATCATATAATAGTTATTTTATTGCCAATTTATTAACCAAAAATAATCTTTAGTTTTATTCTATTTAAAACCCTTAAGAAAATGAAGTTTATCATACTTCACAATCTCAATCAAATAATTAAGTCTTCAATACAAAAATCAGAATGGTTAGAATTTGAATATAATATCTATGCTGTAATTATATTATTTGGTAACAAATATAAATTCTAAATCTTTATAAAAAAAATTATTAGGCTATACAAAAAATCATAGAAAATTTACATTAAAATATATTAAATATAGAAAAATTATTTAATGTATTGTACTACAGTTAAATAAATAAATATTAACAACATGAGAGGTGCTATTAATTTTTTAAAAATTTTAATTTTGAAAGCAATTTATTAAAATGTATGCAGTAACAGAGACAAAGCATAGAGGCATAGGAGAGGGAGGGCCTTAGCCTCTCCTAACTTTTTTTTTTTTAAATTTAGAATTTACTTATTATGGCCTCTTTCTCATTTTGTTACTGAAATGCATTTAAACTATATTTAGTTCATAGAATATAATAGTGTAAAATATAATTATATTTTTTAGAAATAGAATAAATATTTTTAGAATAATTATTCATAAATAATTAATATCTATGTTTTAGTTCAAAAGTCTATATTAACAATTCTTGAATAAATTATAACCTAATATGTAATATATTAATTAGTAGTGATAGATGAGTAAGTAGTAATAAATAAATATTAGTGATAAATGAGTTGTGGTAGTGGTAATGATGGTGGTAGTGATGATGTGGATGAATTAGTAATTGTAGATAAATGGTACCGAAGGAGGTAGTAAGAGATAGATAGTATGAGTGATATTTTTAGAGTATTGAAATATTTATTTTTTACTTTATTATAGAATATATATTCCATAAAATTGATGTATAGCAATTCCATAAAATAACTATTTTTAAATAAAATTTGAATTAAAGCATGAAATAACTCTTCTGCATGGAAAAATTATTTTATTTTTTGTATATTTTATGAACTTAGAGTAATATGAACTTAGTTATTGGAATAAAATATTTTGAAGACTATAATTATTTATTATTTTAAAAATAGAGAAAAATCTACTACTTCCTTTGAAAACGGAGTCTAGAGTTTTAATTGTACGTACTTTTAGCTTTCCACAAAATAAAAAAGCGTATTTCATAAGTAAGTGATCAATCGATGAAAACTTTTTCTTTATTTTTTTCCATTCAATTCAATTCAATTAATATTAATTATTTTATATTGTTAATTTATTTCAACAAACTAATATTTGTTAATTTTTTTTTGAGTAAAATTATGAAATATCTATTTTCTATTTTAAAAAAATTATTTATTTTCATTTTGTTGTGTTAATATAATTTTATTTTTTATTTTTAATAGTTTATATATTAGATTAAAGTGATTTTTCTCGAACAAATTTGATAACTTCATTCTTTAACTTATTCAATGCAAATATAATATATTTAACTTTTGTTAGTATTATTACAAATAATAAATACTTGGTTATTTATATTGTTGCCCTTACATGGAATCCTAGCTCCGCCTGAATGTATGTGTTATGAATAATAATAATAATAATAGACATCTGCTTATTTCTTTTAATTTATCATAACCGCAGCAGATAATCCGTCTCTCATGAAGAATCACAAAGGCCACATGCTCGTTATCTATGTTTTTGAGGTAACTATGTATCATATTATCCGTCTGCTTGTTTTTGAGTCTTGAATCTTGATTATTGTTCTTCAGATTAAGTGTGTGTTTACAGCATATAACCGATGTTCTTGGTTACAATCTTGTTCTTCAAATACGATTTGGGTCTGCTTTTGTTTGCTGAGAAATCCCAGATACCATTAATGGAAATAATGGAATTTCCAATTACTTTTATTGTAAATGGTTAGTAAAAAATTTTGTTGTAGAGCTGATACTGGTTGCTTTAGTTTTATTCTTTTGTTCAGTTTATTTAGCAAGCTGATAGTTTGTGATTGCTAGTGAGATAATAATATTTTCAATTACGTAGATCTTGGGTTCCTCGATCCCCAAGGATTACGCAATTTAAGAAAATTTGAGATTTTGAGTACTGGGTTACATTAAATTTTATAATTTACGTATCAGAATAACTGAAATCTAACTTAACTCGTCTTGATGGGATCAAATGGATTATATCATGCATGTTTTAGAATCAATACAGATAATAAACCTAAATTCTTGTCACCAACCAGGTCCCTTCCTGAAGAAAGAGACAGATATCGAAGATATTGGAACTCATATGTTTATTGAGATTGTTGATGGTAAAGCCTTTGCCTTTTGAAGAGAATTTATATTTCTGCTAAAGGGAAAGGATGTCTCAATCAGTGAGAATTTGATCTGTATTGTTAGGGAGGTTTTTTTTTTCCAGATTGATGTTAGTTGTTGGTGGGAAGTGATTAGCAAGGAAAGAGATAATGGAATTTGATTTAGATCAAGAACCTTTGGACCTTCCCCACGGCTCCATGTTCGGACTGGAATGTTTGCTGAATGAACTGGAAACTACCCATGGGCATATAGAGGAACGTATCAGACAGCTCAAGGCTGTAATTTCTAGAAACAGACAACGGCAGAGATGGAGACAAAGTCAGATTACTCCTCAAACAGTGAATATTGATATCTCTGGGGTTCAGAACGATGATACACTGGTTTCAGGGGGAATTGTTATTCCAATCCAAGAAAGGACATTTGACGCAAGAGAAGTCGTGAAAAGAAATAACACTAGTTTAATAGCCAAGGCACTAGGTGTGGAGACAAATGCAACAAAGTCCAGAAGAGACTGTAGGTGTTTTTTCGATTGTAATATATGCCTAGATATGGCAACCGAACCCGTCTTGACCGGTTGTGGTCACCTGTTTTGTTGGCCATGCTTCTATACATGGCCATATAGTCAATCAAATGTGAAGGAATGCCCAGTGTGTATGGAAATGGTCGTAGATACAAGCATTATTCCAATTTATGGTAATGGAAATGTTACCGATACCCGGAACTCCAGGTTAAAAGAGTTTGGGATAGAGGTTCCTCCTAGGCCCAATGCACACAGGATTGAGAGTCTGAGGCAGAAACTTGGTAATCACAGACCAATTTCTTCTCCGATTGATCAAAGTACATGGCAGTTTAGTATGATTGAGACAGCAGACGAGAGATCTCATTCCCAAGATCGTGATGGTGCACCTTTCATGACTGAAAGATTCTCAGCTAATCAATTTCTTACTAATCAGATGATGCCTACCATGCAGACAGAGAGCAGCCAGCGTCCTCATTCATTTCGACTTTCGAGGGTGTTGGAAAGATCTTCATTTTCCTCGCTTTCATCTGCACTGAACTCAGCAATGGATTCTGCAGAAATATTATTTCAGGACCTACAGGCATCTATCCAGAGTCATCATAGGAGAAGAAATAATCAACAATCTTTAAGTGATGTTGACAGGGATTTATTTTCAAGCATTGCTGCTACTATTCAACAAGGTAGCCAAATTATACATGATGCTGTTGATACTGATTCTCAAGTGATCCAATCTGTGTCATCCTCTAGGAGCAGTGATGTTGCAAATGTGCAATTAGAAAACCAGAGTACAAATGCTGTTATAGAAAGCAATAATGTGTCACCCATTTCTTCATCATCTTCAAGGAGAAGGGCTGAACTTTCAAGAATTTCTGAAGTTTTCAGCAGTATAGATGTCAATTCAACTGCACTGCATTCTTCATCTTCCTGGCGAAGAAGTGAAGCTCCCAGAGATTCAGATGTGGACAATTATCCTTACCGTGATCCTAGAAGGAGAAGATTGATGTGACATAGCCCATAAGAATGAGGACTCACTTGATAACCTGTTCCATTGCTAAATTCTGTAATTCAGTTCATTGTTCTGAAAGTTTGATTGTCCTTTTGTTTTGAGCTAATTTTCAAGTATTGCTGAGATAGGACTCAGGCGCCAGGGCACTATATTCTTATTGACAAATTTATTGAGAGCGATGAATGGTATGTAGTTATAGAAGAATCTGATTTCTGTCCTTCAAGATGGACAAGATACAAATTATATGCTACATAAGCTCCTGCGTACCTGTATAAAGGAGTCATTGAACTGTTAAGTGTATGAAATGCTAGTGCAAGATTTGTTTGTTTCTGTTCAGGGTTTACATGTATGATTTTTTTATAACTATGAATTGATTGAATATTTTGCTTTTTTCTTTTCCAAAGCACTCTCTTTTTTGTTTTTGCAATCTACAAAATCAAACATGATCTGAACATTTTCAGCATTGCCACCTGTTTGTTCTTTTTGGGACTCATTTTTATGTTCTGTGGCACTGGCATGACGTTTTAACCAGATATTCTGAATCAGACTGTATTTCAGGATTACTTGTAATGATGCTTTTGCCAGAAGGGGATACTGCATATTACGTAGTTTCAATGGGTTTCTTCTGAACTCTTTAATATGTACCTTTAACCGATATAGAAAATGGTGGTTTGTTTTCCCTCTTTAGTAACAAATTACGCAGCCAATTTACAGGAATAGTGCTACTGTTATCTACTTGGTGAATTGCTTAGAACTTGCATCTACATCTTGTTCAATGCTTTTGCTTAGCCATGATGAGGACGCGTAGATGCTTTGCATGTAAAAAAGTTATGGTTATTTCATTTGGCTGCAAAATAACCACTTAAGATAGGTTCCTGATAGATGCATTCATCCTCGAGGGAAACAGAGAAGACACAGTTTGAAGTGCTAATGTCTTGTAATGCTTTCAAGTATCGTAAATATTTTATGAAATGCTGATAATTGCATAAGTTATTTTTTCATTTATTTGTCAGTTATAAAAAAAAGATACTGCTATAGATTTAGATGAATATGAGAAATTTAGATGGCATGCTCTGGCTTACTCTATTGGAATAATTGTAGTGTGCTCAAAACAATCAAAGAAATGGTTGGCTTTTGGTCAATACAAGAGATGATTGAGTCTTTTATGTTTATACTGGCGAAAACCTTATCTTTTATCGGCAACTTGGGGGGCTATATAGACTCTTAGTGATTGTTAGAATATTTATTGTTTTGAGAAATTTTAGCTAGAGAACTGAGAAATCTCATTATCATTGAAATACTAGGAAAGCAATATGATGACTGTTGACTGGTATACATTTTTACCTTGATGGTACTGAAAATGTAGAAGCTGTTGTCATATTCTAATCTTCATCCATGTTTCTTCAAATTATTGATCAATTTATATAACCTGCGTTTTAATTTGATTCTTTTTCACTTTCTGATGGACTTGAAATATGTACTGTTGCCATTGCTCTTGAACTTGTTTGAATGAAATAACCTCATAAACATCTGAATGCATCTCTCACTGAAAGATCATTGTTATTTTTCTGATTCTATGCCATTTCAATACTTAAGAAACCATTAAAACTTAATGTCAATTTTGATGAGAGTCGGATTTTACCTACGCATTGTGAAGTATGTTTATCAGTTTAATTATGTGGTCTGAACCTGCACGTGATCTTCAAGTCGTTCCAAGATTCACTCTCTTGTAGTCCAGTATTGTTATTGCATGTGGCATACCATGTTAATAGGTAGAATGTAAATGTCATGAATATTACATTAAATTGTAAGTAACCATAATTAAATATTTGACTTAAGACATACCCAACCTCTTGTAATTGTTCATTTTCGTCATTTTACCACTTAAACCTGCATTTGGTCCTTTTTGTCCCATATATTCAATTTTTGTCCACATCATCAAGTGGTAAATAAAAAATGTAACTTCCAGTCCACTTTACCTTCTTTAATTCCACGCGCCATATGCATTGTTTGATATCACTTTCCTTGCCATCTTAGGACTAGGTGATTGAAAGTTATTTCATTTTAAATTAGTAGATGACAATGTGGACTAAAAATAAAATAGAAATGACAAAATGGATCAAAAACGGCTTTAGAGAACAAAATGATGAAAATGGAAAATTACAGAGTATGTCTTATACCTAAATATTTTTTAACTTGTGAAGAGGCATGTTACTCTTTATGTGAACTTTGAAGAAAATTATTGTTGCATTTTCAAAATGGGATAAACTAGCTGCATATTTTTCTTGAATAATAGGGTATTGAAATGGCATTGGCCATCAATTTTTGGCAATTTTTGTTCTGAGTTCCTTTCAATTAATTATAGAGTACTTTGACAACATGAGCATTAGAGGATGATATAGCTCAAATGCAGCAGTCTTCTCATTATAGTGCCACCTCCTTCAATCAACTTTACATTAAGCCTTCTGTTTTAGCCCAAGTGCCATTAATTCTTAATTAATTTATCCTTCTGTTCAACTTGATATGGGACCATAACTTTTCTTTTACAATTGTGCAATAATTAAATCATATGAATCTCTCATTTTCATTGATGTTGTGTCAAATTGAACTGTCTGATTATTTGTTCAAAAAGGAAAAGAAAAGAAAAAAGTCTGATTATAGTTCGATGCAAGTGAACATCATTGAATCAAAAAGGAAAGTATATGATTTTGCCCAATGATGGTGTTGTAACTTTGTGTCTGGAATAATACCACATAGGAAGGATGATGTTGTTTATGATTCTAGTTCTCATGTAAGACAAAATACCAGGTTACAGATATTTTTAAGTGTGTATGGAAGTTGGGTTATTATTGAAAAATTATTAGATAAATTCAATTTACTATATCATATGTAAACTAATTCAATTAAACAGTGACATAAATTTAATTATTTTATTTACATTGATTTATATGAATACAACAATTAATGAATTTGTATACACATCATTGCCTAACTAGATTAGTCTAATAGAATAAATATAGTAATCAATCTATGTTATTTCATTTTGCGAAAGACTTTATACATGTGGAGTCCTCTTCATCTATTATAAAAATTGAAAAAAATACAAAATCATTGTGTACCAAAAAGATAACAAATGGGTCTTACATGGATTAAGTATTTTTCATAACAAGTATATAGCTGCAATGACAGCAGCAATATGTGAGCCCTACAATTCTGCCAGTAGAGGGACACAATAAATACAGGAATGAATTCAATTAGCAGATTTGTCGTTGTGATGTTGGTATATCGTGATCCCCGTCCATATAGTATTATGTACTAAGAATCCATTACACATGCGAAATACGGTAATAATTTTATAAATAAAAAATAATTTATACAGTTATAAAATACACGGTGATAATTTTGTCAATATTCATTATTTTTTTGCAAGTATGTTCATTCATTTATTCAGAAAGATTCATTTATTATAAAATTGTAGTTTTATTGCAAATTAAAATAAATATTTACTAGTTTATTAATAAAAGTTCGTTTCTTGTAAACTATATATTCATTATCAATAAACTATAGTTTATAAACTGTAGGTTAATTAGCAATAAAGTAAAAGACTTATTAGTTTATTAAAATATATTCATTTATTATAAAAATGTAGGTTTATTAAGAATAAAGTAAATGTTTATTTGTTTATTAATAAAGATTTATTAGTTTATAAGTAAAAATTCATTTCATTTCTTTGTGTATTTAATTTAATAGATATTATATTTTTTTTTTTGTTTTAATAAGTAAGTATGAATTTATTGAATCTTTTTCGGAAAAATTCAAAATGCAATAAAAATTCATTCGTTATAAACTATAAATTTATTATGAATAAAATAAAGTTTCGTTAGTTTATTATTAAATGTTCATTTTTTATATTAATAAAATTTCATTTCATTTTTTTCAATATTTAATTTAATATATATTATATTGTTTTTTTGTATATTTTGATCTGCATATATGAATCTATTGAATTTTCTTAAAAAAAAAATTCAAAATACAACAAAATATCAATCAGCAGATAGACAAGTCCCATGGTACAACAATTGACACCAAACTGTAAAAGTTATTGCTCACTTAATCCTAAACTCGGCCTCGCATAGCATTATTTTCTTCTTTTTTGAAGTTT
>CATIWF010112113.1:0-35348 GCA_949630135.1 Balakata baccata
TATATTTATATGTTGATGACATGCTCATTGTTGGTAGTAATGACAAGATGGTCAAATCTACCAAGGATATGTTAAACTCAAAGTTTGATATGAAAGATATGGGACTAGCAGATGTGATTCTAGGAATTAAAATTACTAGAAGATCAGATGAGTTGACTTTGAGTCAAACTCATTATGTTGATAAAATACTTGGTAAATTCAATAAGGATGATACCAGTATTGCTAGAACCCCATTGGACTTGAGTCCCCCATCTATCAAAGAATAGAGGAGAAAGTGTATCTCAAGTAGAATATGCCCGTGTGATTGGCAGTCTTATGTACTTAATGAATTGTACAAGATCAGATATTGCTTATGCAGTGAGTAAATTAAGTCGATATACGAGTAATCCAGGGCTAGATCACTGGAAAGGAATTGTAAGAGTACTTAGGTACTTACGGTATACTAGTAATTATGGACTGCATTATACCAGATATCCAGCCGTACTAGAAGGTTACAGTGATGCTAATTGGATTTCTGATATAAAAGATTCAAAATCCACTAGTGGTTATGTATTTACACTAGCTGGTGCAGCTGTAGCTTGGAAATCTTCTAAATAAACTGTTATAGCCAGATCCACGATGGAATCTGAGTTTATTGCATTAGACAAATGTGCTGAAGAAGCTGAATGGCTACGCCATTTCTTAGAAGATATTCCGAAATGGGAAAGTCCCGTGCCACCAATATGCATACATTGTGATAGTTAATCTGCAATTGGAAGGGCACAGAGTAATATGTATAATGGTAAGTCTAGACATATTCGTCGTAGACATAATACCATTAGGCAACTGCTCTCAACAGGGGTTATCATTGTTGATTATGTAAAATCAAAGGATAACATTGCGGATCCGCTAACCAAAGGGCTAAACCGAGAGCAAGTTGATAAATCATCAAGAGGAATGGGACTTAAACCCGTAAGAGTATAATAAGTCGATACAAAGGAAAACCCAACCTAGTTTTATGGAGATCCCAGGATCTAGGTTCAATGGGACAACCTAATTGTAAAGACGTGGAAAGATCACTGTGGGGGATGTACTAAGTGAATATTGAAATGAGGTTAAGCTATGTTTTTAATGATACATTTGTGTAAGGTATCACCTATGTGGGAGTGAAGTGGGGCCGCTTCAAAGGAGAATGTATTAAAAATCAATTCTCCAAAAACTCTTGCAGAACCAGGTAGATGTTCAAGGCCAAAATGAACATAACAATGAGAACTGAATTTTGTTAAGAAAGATTCCTGTGTGGAGTGTATCATATTTACTCGAGAAAACTGAATAGTTCAATGACATCATGTCAACTAGACAGTGGGTAAATTAAATATACTTTTATAAGGGAAGGTTCAAAGGGTAACACCTACCTATCCTATGCAGGTTTCAATCGTCAAACTCTATCACGTAGTAAGGCTTTGTTTGTCTTACTTTTCCGCCCAATTTTATTCATATGGGGGATTGTTGGAAAAATTGTAATTATGAGCCATTTTGAGAGGATTATTCGGGTGGGTCCCACAACTCGGTTTTAGGAAAAAGACCTGGATATATATTCTTTGACATGAGGACTATGAATTAATGTATTCATATGCTCAAAATGGAAAATGTGTGAATGTAAATTGAAGATCAAAGTAAGCTCCATGATAAGGAGATTTAAAGGTGAAAAGTGAGTGAGAGTTTGTCCCACATCACTAAGAATTGAAGTTAGACTTGTGTTTATATACAAAAATGCTTTCTTACATGGGTAAGAAAAGTAGAATGGAAGGCTCTCTCTCACTCGCTCAGGCGTAGGGGGGGTGCAAATCCATGGGCCGGGATGGGCCAATGCGTGGGTGCACGACCTGCGTACACGAATGTCGGCCCAAAATCTCGTGGTCCTGAACAAGCCCAATTTATTTATTTTTTATTTCTGGGAAATTTGGCAACACTCCCGTGTTGATCCACACGGTTGGCATTCTGCCACGCCCTTGCGACACTCTCGTGTGGATCCACATGGCTAGGCCACTGACACGCCCGTGTGGATCCACACGGTCGTGTCGTTTATGCCTGCAAGAGTATAAGGCAGATCCACACGACACACCCGTGTGGATTCTGTTCTAGAATGAACCTTTGAGCTTCATGTCTTTTGGAATGTCAATTTCTAATGTTTCAAAGATTAATTTCACCATTATTTGAGAGTTACAAAGACATTATTAGCAGCTTTTAAAAGAAATTAATCACAATTAATCCATTGTCTCCTCCATCTAGTATAAATAAGTGGTTTAAGCTTGAATTTTGAGAAGTTGATAAAGAGTATACTTTGTTTGTTCTTGAATTGTTTCTTTCTTTCTTCTCCTTCTTCTCTTCAAGTGATAGAGGTAGTGGCAAAACAAAGTTTGCTGTAAGTAGGTGTTGTGTGTTTAACAACTACTTGGAATCTATTATATCCTGGGAGATAAACGTCGGTTATCCTAAACACCCGTGTAGGAGGCAGATTTGTCTTAAGGAAATTGTGTGCTACACAGATCTCAGATTGATTTTTTCATTTCTACTATTTTGAATATTGAATTAACAACTCTCCTACTATATTTTCTTGTATTTGATTTCTAACAGTAACAACCACTTATTGATAAAAAATGATAGATTTTGAAATTTTAGGAGGTTAGAAATGAAATCCTTAAAAATAAAGGATTTTAGGTCAAATTTGGTATACAAAAAAGAATAGAAAATGTAATCCTATTTCTAATTTATTGGTTTAAGATTACAATATTTTTTTCGGCATATTATGTAATAGGAATTGAAATTTTATTTTTTAGTTTGGTGTGATTATATAAATAAGAGAAATAGAATTAAAAAATTATTAATTTATATAATCACCCTTATTTTCGTAGTTATATGTTTTATAAATAAATGAATTAGTAATTTTTTTTTAATTTTATGTTTTTTTACTATTTTCTACATATATTTTGAAAAATCTAAGAAAATTATTATTGATATTATTTAAATTTTTTTAATGATTATAAAAAAATACAGATAATAATCTTCAAAATTACTTATTATATATATAAATATAATTTGTATAGAATGATAGTTTAGATAATTTGCAATTATTTATTGGCACATTATAACTTAAATTTATAATTAATTGATTGTATAAAAAATTTTAATATTTTTCAATTTTAAAATGGAAAAAATTTTATTTTTCATATGAATTTTCATAGCATTTTTAGATATTAAAAAATAAAGGAAAGACAAGACACTAGATTGGAATAATTTATATAACAAGAAACAACTAAAAAGAGTTGGAATACATTAATACTTCTTGAGATTTGAAAAATATATTATTTTTTTATCTATTTTATTTCTGTTAAACTATATAATATTTATATTAAATTTTAATACATTCACCATTAGTAAAAAAATTATTATCTTTTTGCTAAAGAGATACTAATATAATATGTCATTAGTACAATAAATTAAATTTGCAATGAGTATTAGTAAAATATATCAAACTTTCAAAAGGTAAATAATATAAATTTCAAACTTTAGTAGAATACTAGTATATTATACCAAATTACAGGAGACAAATATTATATTTTTCAAATCTCATAAGATATTAGTATGTCAAATTATATGTGATAAATAATATTTTTTCCTAAAGAGTTTTTGTTACATAAGTATAAGAAGAGAAACATGAAATGAACTTCCAATACAACAAAAATTTAAGGAATAGGATTTATAGAATAATAGTAGTGAGAATTATATTTCATATAAAATAAAATACCAAATTTAAATTTGAAATGAAAATTCTATTCCTATTCCAAAAATTAGAATGCCAAACAAGTTCTTAACAAATCTAAAACAAAATTATAATTATACCCTTTTATAAATATGAAAATAATGAATTTAACATAAATTTATAAATTTTCTAATTCTCTCATTTAAAATTCACTTAATCCAAACATAATAAAAAAAAAATTATATGAGCCACATCTAAAAGAATAAAAAGGTACAAGGATCAATTATAAATTTTATCTAAAATAAAAAATATTTATTCATATATTTGAAGTGAGAGAGTTAAATATCTATTGACCGAACACAACAGAATAATAATTAATTTGGTAGGCAGAGGTCACTAAATTAGCCTCTTTCTGCCTTGGTCCTATACAGCCCACACTATGGTTTCATCAAATGCGCTCAAAAATAATGTTTAACTTTAATAGTTGATTATCTCATTTGAAGCAATTTTCCCTATCACGCATTTTGGCGTTAGCTTTGTGAAAGCAGAGGAGCCAACTTCCAATATTTTATTGCTTTTGCCTTTTTTAGGTACAAATCTTGATTGAATCTGCATTATATTGCCTTTTTTTTTTTTGTCATTGAAATGAAAAATTAGGAAAAATTTTCAAATATTGTTCCTTCTTCTATCAATACTTGTTAAAAATGGTAATTTTTGTGTGGGTCTTCTATTTCTTGCCATTAATTTGCTGTTTACGATTAGATACTGTTTTGCTCTCTCTTATATGCTTCAATACAGATCAAGCCTATTATTGTTGGGTCTATTTGTTATGATAATAACATAGGATGATGGTTTAGAGCTTTTTTTTTTCCTCTCGATTTTGTTAACTAGTAGTTTCAATAGCTGGGTTTTTGATTTGTTGTCCTTCTCATGCCTCGCTAAACCTACTTTATCTGGTTTAACATTTTGTATAGCCAGGAGGAAACTCTTTGTGACTGAAGGTGGTTATCAACATTCTTGCCACCATCAAAAGAGAAAATGAACAGGAGGTTGTGCTTAATTTCGTGAAAAGCTCTCCTACCAAAGCTCTGCAGCAGAGATTTCACTAAAGTAATCAATTGATGGCAAAGCCACGGCAAGATTTTTCAGCTTATGACTCATCCCTCTCGCCCACAGCTGCCAGATCGAGGGAATTGGAGGGTCCATCTAGATGGACTGAGTACTTGGGTCCTGATATGGCTTCTCCAGCGACATTTAGGACTAATAGGAACAAGGTTCATGATGGACTGGCACAAAGTTTGGGTGGTTCTCATAAGGGTTTGAATTTGCAGTGGGTTGTACAGCTATCTGAAGTAGCTGAAGGCCTTATGGCCAAAATGTATAGACTAAATCAAATCCTTGATTATCCAGATCCAGTTGGTCATATATACTCGGAAGCATTTTGGAAAGCAGGGGTGTTCCCAAACTATCCGAGGATTTGCCTATTGTTGTCGAAGAAGTTTCCAGATCATTTTAGCAAGTTGCAGCTTGAACGAGTAAGCATTGCTTTATTCTGTTATAAAATGCAAATATATATTTTCAGTGGTGCCTTTGTTGGAAAATGGATGACTTTTGTAACTTGGGAAAGATTGATGCAGGTTGATAAGGTTGCTTTGGATGCTTTGAATGATAGTGCAGAAGTTCATTTGCAAAGCTTGGAGCCATGGGTCCAGGTACTGAATTTTCTTTTGCTTGTAAGCTTTCATGTTTCTGCTTTCATGTGGTCAATATTTATATAGCTTATTATTATTTATTTATTTATTTATTTTTTTAAATTTAGTTTTTAATTGTTTCCTTCTTTACGTTTTGGTTAAACATGTTTATTAGCACGTTAAAGCATTTTTCCCTTTTTGGACTACTTTCTCGGTATGTGTTCATGGTTTTTGTGTTTCTAATCCACTGTTTATAAGATGTTTGTGATTCTATAAGCATTGACGGTGGTGCTAAAGCTGCATGTCAGTTGACGGTGTGTAAATTCAAGTGCGCTCGACTCTCCCAAAAATACATCATTTTGCTCAAGTAAAGATATATTTATACCCATTGGCCATCTCTTTATTCCTGACACCCAAAATTCAATAAATTGTTTTTATAACATTTACATATATGGAATGTCTCTATAAATCCTTTGAAGTGCTTGGAATATTTAGATAATGTTTACTAGCAAACAAATGTAGGTTCAACGCTAATATAAGCAATCTAGAAGCCAGGGCTGCGAGCAACTGCTTTTCTGATCATTTGATTTCACATGCTTAGATCGTTACAAAATATTGACACTAAGCTTGACTTAAGCCTAAATTTCTAGCTTGGTGTAACACCCGCCGTGTAATTAGAATTTCCTCTAATTTTACAGAAGATTATTATCATGCATGATTTTCAAAAACATGATAAATTTAAAATTTGTTAATGCACCATGACCATGATATCTTGATAAAAATGAAATATCCATACATGCTTGAATTAAAACATCCATAATTTTATTAAAATAAAATATAATAGCTTTCACTAGCCAAAGCTTTATAAACTTTTCAAAATATATGAAGAGTTACAAATTTACATGTCCTTAATATCCAAGACATGTACAAATGTAACTACGCCTGTCCCGAGTTACAAAAATCAAAATCAAAAGAAAGAAAATGAACATATCTCCAACCCCTAATTTTGTCCTTTTTCTCTTTGACGGCTTCTCCTCTTTGTCAACTCTTCAAACTATCCGCAATCTGCGTGTGAGACAAAAATACCCACACGCTAAGTAAACCTTGTTTAGTGGTACATATAAACATACTATTCACATATGTATATAAATACGTAACCCACCAAACTTACCGTGTACCTTGCCTTTAATACTATAAAACATTCCATGATAATGTCATCATAACAAAAGTTAATCACAATCATTTCATAACATATAGCATAACCATATTCACAAGTTTCAAAAACTTTTCCAAGCTCCACCGAGTTTTCCTAGTTGAGAGCGTCTAAATACCGGGCTTCAAGCCACCTCAACCAGTAAGACTAAGAGCACCAAATACCGGCCTCAAGCCACCTTAATCTTTCACAACAATGGTCAATGGCGCCCAAATACCGGGCCTTAAGCCACATTGACCTCTTAACATGGTACCACGTTTAACTCTATCTTTCCTCGAGCCTAAAAGCCCCATACAAACACATCACAATAAATTGACAATTCACATCATCATAATTGAGCATTTAATGCCAATGCTCATATTCACAACCATTACCTTCCATACTTAATCATTTAACCTCATTTATGTGTCATTACTACATTCTATTTCATTTATTACCATCACATTAATTGCTACCATTAATGTTCTTTAATCAACATTCATGACACATTATCCAGCATTTTCATAAGCATTCATACAATACACCTATGAAGATTGTAAAGAAAATATGTACAAACCTTTAAAAAAAGTATTCTTTGACCCCCACATGCTGGATCAAGTTTGGTCTCCTCCCCGAGGTTGTTGTCTTCCTTCCACGCCTAAGACTAAAACACCGAATATACTGTTTTAGCGCGAAGACTTGCATTAATGAGACTCTCAACCTGAAACTTGTCTCATAAACACTCTTCCAACCCAAAGGTGAGCTCCAAAAACTAGGTCATAACTCAAGATCACTCTTTTAGACATGGATTAACCTTTAAATCATAAGATCTTAACCCACCTACCCCCATTTCAGTCATAAACCCCCAACTTTGTTAGATTTTCGGTTTTCTTTAGCAAGAAGGAGAAATCAAAGAAATTCATGGATCAAAGAAGTCAAGGTAGCGTAAAATTTACCAAAATCCCCTTAGATTGCCCTCTAGGGCCAGGTTTGGTGTTGGGTCTCCTTGTTCTTCTTTTCTCCCTTGCACAAACTCGTTTTTCTCTTATCAAACCACACCCAAGAGTTGATTTCCTCACTTTGATGATGTGAAACCCAAGTGTTTTGAGTGAATTTGTGAATGGTTTAGTGTTTAGAGAGAAGAAGAAGATGAATTTAGGGTTTTTCTCAAGTGGGGATGGATGGAAATGAAATTATGATCAAATGATAGAGAAACTCGAGTATTTATATACCTAACACTGAGCATGGGTTGTGCTCAATGCTCTAAAAACCCCATCCTGACATGCCACAGGTCGTGCATAGCGCTTCAGCTCCACAACTAAGCATGGGTATTGCACAACGCCGACTCTTCCTTCTCTTTCTTTCGTTTTGCAAGCTAATTACCTTTTTAATGTCCTAAAAGATCTTATTAACTTCTAAACTCGCTTTGTGGGCGTGACACTTGGTCTGTCATTTCAGCTTCAAGCATCATATATGAGCTTGTTTGACAACAATTTTAATGGCCTGGGTATCCTGACCTGGGCAGGTGTCAGCTCAATAGCGCAATGATTTATCATTTCTAAATTTATATTAAATGTATTATCTTAAGCTATAGCAAGAGTTTCCATCTAAGATGAAAGAAACTCGTATGTTATGTTTCAATTATGTTGAAGAACTCAGTAGGTCTATTTAGTTAAGTTCTTTTGTTTTAAACCTCAGGAATTTTCTAGGCATGGTGATTTTGATTTGGTCACAGCCCTCTTTGGAAACTTAATATTTTTTAGTTACAGCCCTCTCTTGTTTTACAGTATATTCATTTCTTGTTGGAAGTTCAAAAGTATTACAAATTAACATCAAATGATTTTTAAATGTAATTTTTCTTTGAGGAAAATATGGAAGCTAATTAAGGCTATTTGTTGGTTTTGCTATGCATGCATGATACTCTTTTTGGGAAGAAGTTTTACGATGGTAGATTTTTATGGAAAGCATGTATCTAACTAATGACCAGTCTTTTCGTGGATCTAGGGTGGATCTCCCTGCTATTTGAGTTTTGTTGGTGAATGAGGGTATAAACTGTTGTTTATGTTCTTTATTATTATTGTATTAGAATGAATTCCTTTTTGTCCATGCACAAGCATCATCTGTCTAAAAGTTTTGATGGATGTAAATTATATAACTGAGCATTGCATTACATTAATAATGAACAGATAAAGCATGATGAAGGAACATTTTGATCTCAAACCAAGATGATATCGAGTCCTGCAAGTGCAGGCAATGGGATGGGGTGGGCAGAATAGGTGTCATTCTCAATCTTCAGAAGTGATCATAGGACAGGAACGCACTAACAGAAATAGAACATACACAGATAAGAGAAATAAACAAAAGAACGCAAGGATTTACGTGGTCTGGTTTTGTAATCCATGTCCATATGCAAGACAAAGAAAGTTTCCACTATCAATAAGAAAAGAGTACAATTGCTAATTTATCCCTTAGCGTCCTTGTATTTCCCAAATACTAATTTGATTGGCCCATGCTCTCCGCTTCGAACACAAACCTCCATTTTTTATCCATTTCATGTGTCACCACAGGCTTCTCGGGTCAGGTCATAAATCAGATACCCAAAATTCAAGTCACAAACTCAACAGAAAGAAAAGGAAAAAACAGAATCTTTTTCGCTGTTGTGTGGCAAAATGTTTTGCCCCCTTCGATATGATGATGAATAATGCATTATGCATCTTGATTCATTTTCTTGATTGCTACAAGATGATCTATGCAGCTTTTTCTTGTGGTAATCATATTATAACATACGTAATTCTTGATTGAATCATCTTTATTATCTTTCCTGTTGGGTTGATAGCTAGCTACTATGGTTTGAGTTATGAATGTCATGAAGAAAGATATAAGGTTCATAACCTATTGTTTAGATGCAAAGCCACCAGGACTTTTCTTTTTTTATGATGAGGACTAATATGTTGCTTTCTGCTCACTATGGAGAAACATGAGTAACAGGTTTCTTTGTTGTGGGCCAGCTGCTTATTGACTTGATGGCGTTTCGAGAACAAGCGCTGCGACTTATATTAGATCTAAGTAGCACAGTCATTACTTTGCTGGTAAGTATCAAAACTGCTTCTCCTTTGCCGTGGAAAATATATTTTAGTCATTCAACAGCATCAAACAATTGTCTACAAAGACGAAATTAGTTTCTCTGGAACTTGCCTCCTAATTAGTAGTTAGGTGCGGATGGAAGCCATGAAGATGCCATATTTACGCCTTGTTCCTATAACACGAGCCTTTTTATTTTTCTTTTGTTGTTAGACTTCCAGACACATAATGCCTGGTCTTACCCATGGTATCTCTTACAATTTGGCATGGGATTTTGCAGCCCCATCAGAACTCACTTATACTGCACGCATTCATGGATCTTTTTTGTTCCTTTGTCCGTGTTAATCTTTTCTCTGAGAAGGCAAGTCATATTCCCTTTTCCATCTGCTTAAGTTCTTCTGTTTTCTTCTATATAATATTTGGTTTTATGTATTTTTTTAATAACTTCTATACACATTTGACATTGCAATTTTGAAGCTGTCATGCAGATGCCAAGAAAAATGATGCTACAGATGTATAATCTTCTGCATGCCATGACAAGAAATGACAGAGACTGTGATTTCTATCATCGGTACGAAAAACTTTTGATTGATGTAGTACTTTTTCTTAGTCCTTCTCATGGGCATTTATAATGAAATGGCCCATGCTTCTTTTTTTGTCCTCTTTATTCATTCACAGTTGCAACCTATGCTCTTCTTTTTTTTGTTTCCTGCAATCTCTTAATTGTGAAAAAGATAATGTTTGGGAGAGAGGGAGGGAGAGGGAGAGGGAGAGAGAGAGAGAGAGAGAGAGAGAACCAAAAAGAATGAAGTAGATCCAAAAGTCGTGACCCATCATAATATTATATGCAGAATATGGAGGTTACAGCTAGGTTAAGAAAAGGGTTATACTACGATTACTGATAAGCTATGTTTTAACAGATTATAAATTAGAAACATCTTTAGTATGTCAAACCCTTTAAATTGTTAATTGCTAATAATGATGTTATTAACATAATCAAATTTGATATTATCTTGAGTAAATTGTGCTTTGACTAAAATCTCTTGATGGAATATATGTGTGAGTACATTCATATTGCTGCACATGTTAAAAGGGAAAAGAAGGGGAATTCTCTGATCAGTTGAAGTGAGTAGGTGCTGCTTCTTTTGAGTTCGAATGCAATCGCCTGAATTGCTTTCTCTTCACTGTGTTGTACCATTTTTCTTTTTTGTTTTCAGTTGATTAGAGTCTGTTACGCAAAGCTGCTGTATTTTCAGTTTTTATTATATTGGTTTTTCACAACATTATATTATACGTTCTGGAAGCTAATAGGTCAGGGAAGCTTTTTCTACATTATGCTTCTGGGAACCCCAGTGCTTTTAACTTTATGATTGTATTCTAGGATGAGCAGACATCTGCACATTACATGCCAGGTGTTTCTGGGTCTCTTTGGATTTACTTAAAGATGACGCAGAAGGTCAACAACACAAAACAGGCCTACTTTAACAAAATGGAACTCACAACTAGCTCTCAGTTACCTGGATTGATGAAGTTTAAAATGCATATTTGTTTTGAAATTGAGGATTAAATTTGATCACTTGGTATAAAACTGCAATGGAAATCTGGAAACTGAAACAGTACTATAGTGGTTATTATGTCTAGAACAGCTGCTAACCCATATAGTTTGAGACAATATGTACCATAGTAAACTTATTTCCATAATTCATGTCCTAAAACATTTCAAAAAAATGTTCTACAACTACTTCGAATCTAATTTCCTTTTAAGCATTCTGTAACTAAAGTCTAAGATAACATCCAAATAAACTATATTGAACTTTTTTTTTCTTTTGAAACATTAACCTATGCTTTTGAAAATTGTAAGTTGGGAAAGAAAGAGAGGAAAAAAGTGGAAGGTTGGAAAAAAAGGGAGAGAAACGTTCATTTGTCCTACCTTGTTTGGGAAGACATGAGAGTAATTAGAATCATAAAACACAGAGATATGAGAATATAATTTCTGATTTGTATTGATAGTAGAGGTACATATTTATATACAAAAGATATAACTAGTTAGGAAACTATACTAATTAGGATATCACACTAATTAGGTATCTACAACACTAATCAAGGGATTTACAATCTGTACAATCAGTAACACTCCCCCTCAAACTGGAGTATAGATATTAATCATGCTTAGCTTGTTACAAAGATAATCAATCCGAACCCTATTCAGAGTCTTCATGAAAATATCTTCTAGTTGTTCTCTAGTCTTTACATAACCCGTGGAAATTAAACGTTGCTATATTTTCTCTCGAATGAAATGACAGTCAATTTCAATGTGCTTAGTTCGTTCATGGAACACAGGGTTAGAAGCAATATGAAGAGCAGCTTGGTTATCACACCATAGTTTTGCTGGAGTTGAAGTTTTAAGACCTACTTCAGTTAATAGTTGGTATATCCTCATAATTTCACAAATAGACCGTGCCATAGCTCTATATTCTGATTCTGCACTTGATCTTGACACAACATTTTGCTTCTTACTCTTTCATGAGATCAAATTCCCTCCAACAAAAATACAATATCCTGATGTGGATCTTCTATCTACCTTTGAACCTGCCCAATCTGCATCTGAGAAACACTCAATATGAGTGTGACCATGATCTGTATACAAGATTTCACGTCCAGGTGCTTCTTTCAGATAACACAAAATCTGTTTTAAGGCTGTCCAATGATGAATTGTTGGTGATGACATAAACTGACTCACAACACTGATAGATTATGTGATGTCTAGACGAGTCACTGTAAGATAATTTAACTTCCCAACTAACTTTCTATATTTATCTGGATCTTCAAACAATTCACCATCTTTTGTAAGTTGCATATTGGGAATCATCGGGGCACTACAAGGTTTCGCTCCCAATTTCCCTGTCTCAGATAGCAAGTCAAGCACATACTTTCTCTGAGAGAGGAAAATACCTCTCATACTCCTTATGACTTCAACACCCAAGAAATATTTCAGCATCCCCAAGTCTTTTGTATGAAATTGAGTATGAAGAAAAGACTTAAGAGATGAGATTCCTGCAGTATCACTTCCAGTAATGACAATATCATCAACAAACACGACCAGAATAATGCCAGCTTCAGAAAATGCAGCAGCTTTTCGAGAATCGTACAAAGATCAAACACAATACTAGATAACCCAAACTGAGGAACGAAGCACCGATAGGAATCGAATTGACCCGGGTGAGGCCGACGAGGGTAACTAGAGAAGGAAGCCGGGCTGGACGCGCCTTTATGCGCCGGCGAGTGGTTATGCTATAGGAACTTGTGGCGGTGTGTGAGGCTCACTCGTTGAGTTTCGGGTCGCTAGATTCTGATTGGATGCTAATCGGCAGGTGGCCCTTCTCCCTAGGTGGGCGGTGATGACAATGGATCGCTTCAAATGAAAGCCTCAATTTTGGAACCCTAATTTGTTAAATTGACAGACAACCCAAATCTGAAAAAAAATTCCAGACCCAATTCCCACTCTCTAATGCTCTGATACCATGTGAAACAAGGAGATATGGGAATAGAATTTCTGATTTGTATTGATGGTAGAGGTACATATTTGTATACAAAAGATATAACTAATTAGAAAACTATACTAATTAGAATATCACACTAATTAGGTATCTATAGCACCAATCAAGGGATTTACAATCTGTAACAAGAATTATCATTAGAGTTATTGTGAGGGGAAAAGGACTATTAGAATAATTATTTTATTTTGTTGATCACTTAAATGATTTCACAATGTCCTAAATAAAATTAGTAATGAGGGTAAAATGGTAAATGGTCAATTTTTCTCCTCTCTCTCGCCCCAATATCTGAAGAATGGAAATGGTGGTTTCGTACTTATTAAAGGCATGCCTTGAGCATGTCTTAAGCTCAAGGCTTTTGAGGCTCCATCCCAAGTATCTTACTTTAGAAAGGCAATATTTCATTTGTGTGTAAAGACTAGGGAATTGAGTGAAACTCTAGTAGTTTGTATTGAAAGAATAGAACTGAATATATACAACCCTAAGGAATTACAAATAAGGAAGTAAATCACCTAATTAAGCTAATTACATAATTAGGAATATTAAAAGAGAAATTACAGCAGCTAATTAGGAATAATATCTACCCATATTTACAACACTCCCCTTCAAGTTGGAGCATGGATATCAAGCATGCCCAACTTGTTACAGATATAAGATACCCGAGCTCCGTTAAGATCTTTCTGAAAATATCACCAAGTTGCTCTTTAGTCTTAACATATTTTGTAGAAATTAAATTCTGTTGCACCTTCTCACGAACGAAGTGAATCAATCTCTATATGTTTCGTCCGTTCATGAAAGACTGGATTAGAAGCAATATAGATTGTATCTTGATTGTCACACCACATAATGTTGCCGGTGTTGAGACCTGGAAACCAATTTCTTTTAAGAGATGAGAAATCCACATTACCTCACATGTGGATTGAGCCATAGCTCTATATTCTGATTTAGTACTAGATCGAGATACCACATTTTGTTTCTTGCTCTTCTATGAAATCAAATTGCCTCCTATAAACACGCAAAAGCCAGTAAAGAATCTTCGATCAATCTTACATTCTGCCTAATCTGCATTAGAGAAACACTCAATTTGAGTTTGACTATAGTTCTTATATATTAAGCCTCGACTGGAGCTCCTTTAAAATAGCACAAAATTTGTTATAGAGCTGCCCAATGATGAACCGTAGGGGCAAACATAAATTGGCTTACAACATTGGCTGCATAAGCTATGTCTGGTTGAGTGACTGTGAGATAATTAAGTTTGCCAACCAACCTCATATATCTTTCTAGTTCTTCAAATAAATCTCCATCCTTTGTGAGCTGAAGATTAGGAGTCATTGGTGGCTTTGCTCCCAATTTTCCTGTCTCAGTTAGTAAATCCAAAACATACGTCCTCTGAGATAAAACAATGCCTTTCTTGCATCTTGAAATTTCAATTCCTAGAAAATACTTTAGCAATCCTAAATCCTTTGTACTAAAGTGTTTCTGAAGAAATTCCTTTAGAAATGATATGCCTTGCGCATCACTTCCACAAATGATAATATCATCCACGTATACAACTAGAAGTATAATCTCAGAAGCAGATTGTCTATAAAAGACTGATCAAACTTGCTCTTATACATTCGAAATGCCACAATTGCTTGACTAAATTTACCAAACCAAGCACGAGGACTTTGTTTCAGGCTGTATAGGGACATCCAAAGTCGACATACCTTTCCTAACTCCCCCTAAGCAACAAACCCAAGTGGTTGCTCCATATACACCTCCTCCTGGAGATCACCATGCAAGAATGCATTCTTAATATCTAGCTGATAGAGAGGCCAATCATAAGTAGCAGCCAAAGAAATGAACAGCCAAACAGAGCTCAATTTGGCAACGGGGAAAAAAGTATTAGAGTAATCTACTCTATATTTCTGTGCATAGCCCTTGGCAACAAGACGAGCTTTGAGTCGTGCAATGGAACCATTTGAATGAAATCTTACTTCAAACACCTATTTACACCCCATTGCTCTTTTGCCAGCTGGAAAAGTCACCAATTCCCAAGTCCCATTAGCAACCAAAGCATCCATTTTCTTTAACATTGCATTGTGCTAGCCAGGATGGGCCAAAGCTTCTTTAACAGTTTTGGGACTTTCTACAGAATCAAGAGATGCAACAAAAGAACACGAGGAAGGAGACAAGTGATTATAAGTAACAAAGGAAGAAATATGATGAGTACATTGTCATTTACCTTTTCGGAGGGCAATGGGAAAATCAAGATCACTAGGAGGATGATCTGATGAGGAAGAAGATACCAGTGCTGGACTCATCTCAGGAGGAGAGGACTTAGAAGGTTTTGATCGTCTAGAGTATACTTGGGTGATAGGTGGTTTGACTGTAGGACTAGGATGAGAACTTTGACGGGGACGTGATAGACCATCTTCTAGGGTACCAACAGGAGAGGAAGAAAGAGGAAAGAAAGGTGTTTGCTCATGAAATGTAACGTCTGTGGATACTAGATACCTGTTAAGACTAGGACAGTAATATCGATAACCCTTTTGTAGTCGTGAGTAATCCAGAAAAATACACTTTAGAGATTTTGGATCTAATTTAGTAAGATGAGGATGAACATCTCTAACAAAATAACTGCTGCCAAATATGCGAGGTGTAATAGGAAATACATTTTTAGAAGGAAAGACTGTACCATAGGGAGTACGATTATTCAAAACTGAAGAAGACATGCGATTAATCAAGAAACAAGCTATTGACATAGCATCTGCCCAAAATTGTTTGGGAACATTGGTTTGAAAAAGAAAAGCTCTGGTAGTTTCAAGGTGTCGATTCTCTCTCTGCAACTCCATTTTGTGAAGAGGTATCAACACAAGATGATTGATCAAGTATACCATTGTTGCTTAAAAATCTGGAAAGGATGAGAAAAATATTCTTTGGTATCATCACAGTGCATTATTTTGACTGAAGTATCAAATTGTGTTTTAACCTCAGCACAAAAGGCAATAAAGTGTGAAAATAACTCAGAACGATTTTTCATTATAGCCAAGTCATATGAGAAAAATCATCAACAAACGTAACAAAATATCTAAATCCAGTTGCAGATGGACATGGACCCCAAACATCAAAATGGACTAACTCAAACTGAGAACTTGCCCTTTTGTTGACTCGAGGGACATAAGACACAAGATGGTGCTTTGCAAACTGACATGCTTCACAATTTAAAGATGACACATGCTCAAACTCGGGACACAGTTTCTTTAGCAAAGGCAAGGAGGGATGACCTAGTTGACAATATGCTTCAAAAGGAGACATGACACTAGAGCAGTCAACAGACCGAGACACTTGATCATCCAAAATATAAAGACCTTGATTCTCGTCCTTTACTAATAATCTGCTTCGTCATAAGTTGTTGAAAAATACAAAAATCAGGAAAAAATGAGACAGAACAATTAAGTGACTTAGTTATTTTAGTGACAGAGACTAATTTAAAAGAGAATTTTGGTAGATTCAGAACAGATGATAAAGAAATAGTGGTGGGATTACAAGTGCCTGACCTAAGAGCACAAGAAGTAGCACCATCAGCTAAGGTAACAGTAGATGTATGTGGGTGCAAGGTAGAGTAGAGATTAGGTTTACCTGTCATATGATCTATGACACCTGAATCAATAACCCATTGGGTGGAAGAAGAAACGAGACAAGCGTTTGGTTTACCTGACTCAGCAATAGTAGGATAGATTGAGGTGGATGCTTGAGTGCTTCCTGAGACTGAAGTAATCTGGCATTTTCATCAGCAGTAATAGTAACTGTCTGGTCAGACCCAGATTCTGGAATTGCATTGGAAGTTACATTGGCATATTTTGACTTGTGATTTTTCTTCTGAAATTGCTTACAATTTCGTTTAGTATACCCGGATTCATGACAATAATAGTAGACAACTCCCCCTAATTCCTGATTCCCTGTACCACGACTACTATTATTCCCTTTATCCACCCGTGAGTTGGAGCGACTAGGTTTTGTACAACTAACGAAGGCACTGGATTGTTGAATTGGAGTGGTCAACGTACTTGTGTTAGTACAGAGCACTCTTGTAAAGACTTCATGTAATGGGGAGATTTTAGTACTAGCAAGGATTTGGGATTTTGCACCGTCAAATTGAGAATCAAGACCAGCCAAAAAACTCATAATTGCCATCTTCTTACGCTGAGTTTGCTGAACTTTTATATCAGGACTAAAAGGCAATAAAGTATTTAATTCTTCATAGGTCCATTTGAAGTTCATAAAATAAGTCTGGAGGGAGCGACCTTGTTGTTCAGCACAATAAAATCCCTTGCAAACATCATAAATACGAGAAATATTGCCTTTGCCCAAATATAAAACTTCCAAGTATTCCATTAATTCTTTTATTGTTCTACAATGAGTAATTAAACTGATCACCTTAGCATCAATGGAATTTCTAATTTGCAAAAGTAAACGTGCATCAGTCCTAATCCAATCCAGAGGAGTATTAATTGTTGGAGGATCGTTAGTGAGATGATCATCTTGAGATATACTCAATAAATAAAGTTTCACAGTCTTTGACCAATCCAAAAAATTAGACCCAGATAACTTGTGATTGGTAATTTTAGACAACATAGGAACAACGTCTGTCACAATGGATTGAAAGAATAGAACTGAATGTAACTTGTGATTGGTAACTTGTGATTGGTCTGATACCATGTAAAGACCAGAGAATTGAGTGAAACTCTAGTAGTTTGTATTGAAAGAATAGAACTGAATATATGCAGCCCTAAGGAATTACAAATAAGAAAGTAAATCACCTAATTAAGCTAATTACATAATTAGGAATATTAAAAGAGAAATTACAGCAGCTAATTAGAAATAATATCTTCCCATATTTACAACAGTGTGACATGTGCTTATGAGTATGCCTGAGTTATGCTAAACGCATAGAAAAGGCACTCCTTGTGTTTATTGTCCTTATAGTTGTGTTGTTATTATTCATTTTTATCTAAAACTAGATCCATCAAGCATGCTGTACTCTTGATGCAAACAAGAAAATTAGCTTACCATGCCTCCGTCCTATCTATAATGAAAGAATTTGGTAAAAAATGGAAAAGGTAGAAAGAAAGAAAGAAATCTCTTTCTTTATCCTCTTATGCTTCTAAACCATAACAGCTCCTTCTTGTTCTCCTTTTCTCAACAACAAAGCATCAACATATCGATATGATGTGTCATATTGATTTAAGATATAGATGATACCTATGAGATATTGTTTGATAAAATGGATGTAGAATATAATGAAGAAATCAATTAGTGATCGAAGATGATTATTTAACATTGGATGCAGTTGTGAGAGCTAGTGAAATTGAAGAAGGGATCTAACATAAAAATTAAGGGAAAATGTCATGATTATAACCCACTTCAAGTGCAAAGTGTAAGCCAATGGAAAAGACAACCATCTTCTAATTTGATCTTGAATACTACATCAGTACTTAGAGATGAGAAAGATGTTAATTACAAGAAGAGTATTAAGAAGATGGCGAAGAAGAAGAAATTGGAAGTTATCAAATTCCATGTGGTAATATTGAAGATGAATATTATGCTAATGTTGATTATTTATCTTGGGGTCACACTACGAATTATTACTGTTGATTAGCAGTAAGATTATGGATTAAAGTCTCTTTAAAGTTTTAATATGGATCTGGCAGACATTAATTATATATTATATTATTGAATATTATTTGTCTAATTATATCATTTTAATTTCTTATATTATCAGTTTGGTCTTAATTTTAATGTATTTTTTTCCTTATTTTTTGCCTGATTTCTATCGTGTTTACTTGCACTTAAGCCTAGGACCCCTTTGCACCTTGGTGCTATTTTGCCTTTTATTAACTATGTAGGCCTCGTTTATACTACTTGTTTATATGCTGTTCTTTCTCCTCACTTTCCTAATTTGACTAGTGTTTTTTTGTTTTTTTGGTATCTTAGGTTGGTTCAATTTATAGATTCTTATGATCCACCATTGAAAGGGTTACAAGAAGACCTCAATTTTGTTAGTCCACGCATTGGAGAGGTTGGTTTATTTATTTATTTTTTAACTGAGATATAATATATTTGTAAGTTATGACTACTGTTATTAATATTATCACATTCACTATTTGTTTATTGGTATCACATTGTAAGAAATTCAAGTATGAAACTTATAGCTTATTATAATTATTTATAATGGCTAATAGTTTTATGTAAGAATTTAAACATGTGGAGTTCTTCTTAACTTGTGCCTCTTTTTAATGCCTTGTTAGTCATCTATTGAATGAGAGATTGATAGATGATATCGCACATAATTGCTTCTCTTGATAACCATGTGTTATTTTATTTATTTATTCCATTTCAAAATGAAGTAGATTTAGGTATTGTGACATGGATATTTCAAGTCTATCCAACCCTTTGTTGGGAAAAGAAACGAGAAGCTTAATTAAGATTGTTGTAGTTCTTGATTTGCATGTCGGCAATTTGGGTATAAATTGAGATTTTTAATGTAACTTTTGTGAACTTATATGATGGGGACAACAAGTTATGCAATGAAATTACTTGAATAACAAAGTTTGTAAAAGATATTACCTTCTAGACACTTGAACTATTCTCCAATGTTGAGTTCAGATGTGACATGAAACGACTTAGTTCATATGTAATTTGAAAAGTGTCAAAATACATGTTGGTATGATATAGGGACAGAAAGAAAGAAGCTTAATTAAATCAGAAGTAGTCCTTGAGTTTGCAAAGTTGGCAATTGGGCAGAAGTTCAAATTCTTATCCTAATTTTGGTAACTTTTGCAATATGGCTCCGGAGCAACAATTTAATACAATAAATGCTTGAATGGTAGAAGTTGTAAGAAACTTAGACCTGCCTCGAGCTATTCACTAGAGGTCAAATTTGACAAGAAACCATTGAATTCTAGTGTTAAAATACATGTTGGTGTTACATGGGTCTTGCACCAAGTGGACCCTCAGAAAAGTTTCATCCCATTTGAGGTTTATTGAAGTAATAGACTAATTAACCAGCATAGTGTGTGTGGAGGATACTTCAGAACTAATATCAGTAAGTTGGCAGAAGGTGTTTCAACAGAAATATCATCATTAATGGTTGGATCATATGCCATATTGTTTTTTAATATTTAAGCACACATGGACGAAACAGCTGCACTGAAATTTTGACACAACACCAAAAATTTATGTAAGTGATCAAAAGGTATAATTGTTACAATTTTTATAGTTAAAGTATTGCATAAATTATTGTTTTGGAAACCATATTGCAAAAGCATATGGCGTTGAAGGTAAAAATTTAGATCTATGCCAATAGATGTGGAAATCATTCTTATGTTTGATATGATTTGGTCACTTAAGACTTCAATTAAATTGTTATTCTGCATATTATTTGGATAGACGTGTTGACTTTTAGCTAATCTTCCTACAATGACAATTCTTTTACTATTCTTTTCAGAATAAATTGCATAAATGTTCATTGTTGAAAGTTCAATTTTGTTCCATAGGTATTAGAGGCGGTGGGTCCTATTATTTTCTTATCCACAGATACAAGGAAGCTCAGAAATGAAGGATTTTTAAGTCCATATCATCCTCGGTATCCAGATATACTAACAAATTCTGCTCATCCGATGGTAAATATCGTTGCAGTATTTTTATTACTTTCAAGTTTCAACATTGATAATTTTTAACACTTTTGATAATTGCAATTATGATTGCTAATTATTTGTTGTACTTTAGAGGGCCCAAGATCTAGCAAATGTTACATCTTACAAGGAATGGGTGCTACTTGGATATCTTGTTTGTCCTGATGAGCTGCTTCGTGTAACTAGCATCGATATTGCATTGGTATGTGTTGCATAATTAATGGCCTTGATTCTCATTGTGCACACAACATGACAAGTGAGCTTATTATTGCAATTAAATAATAAAAAAACTAGATTACATACTCTATTGATGGCACTTCTAATACACGTCACAAAATTCTGTAATTTGGAACTGAAATTTCACGCCTTGTCATTCACAGTACAAACATAACTGTGCAACCCAAACCACTAAGAAATGAAGAGAACAAACTACAATAGGAAAAGAATAAAGATCCCTAGAATTATCCTATTACTATAATTTTGCTAATACTTACATATTTACTTCCTATTTTATAAGACTTTCCCCCAAGCTAGAATGCTGATATTAATCATGTTGTGCTTGTTATAAATGTGATTAAGTCAAGCTTCAGTTAGAGATTTTGTGAAGATTTCCCCTAATTGATCTCCAATTTAATCATATTCGGCACTTTTGAAAGATGGGATTGGAGGCAACATGAAGGACAACTTGATTATCACACCTTAGCTTTGTTGGTAATAAAGACTTAATATCAACTTCATTCAATAGTTACTACATCCATGCTATCTCATGCATAGTCTGTGCCTTAGCTCTATATTTTGATTATGCACTACATTAGGATACTACATCTTGCTTTTTGTTTCTCCACGCAATCCAACTCCCCTCCAACAATAACACAATGTTTTTCATCTGAGAAAGTAGAGAGAAAATGAAGAGAAGAGTAGAGTGAAGTCTGAATTTCTCAGCTTCGATTATTCCCTCAAGCTTAATGGGTATATATACAAAGTGTAAGATACAAAATAGGAAGTAAATCAAATACAAAAAAGGAAGGAAATATTTACAGATATCAAGCCTAGAATTATGATTTCAAATATCTCAACACTCCCCCTCTATGAAGCATGGACACTTCAACTGCATAGCTTGTTGCATTTCCGACACGTTTCCGACACCGACACGAAACGTCCTGAGTGCATTTTGTAATTTTTCAAAAATTAGAAATACATTTATTTAAGTTAAAAACATATTTTTTCCTTCTAGAAAATCTAAAATCTATATGTGACACTAATCATTGCTCAATATATTTGATTGTATGTCATTTTTATTTAATTCATATAAAAATAATTTGTAATTATATTTTTTGTATTTATTTATTTATAAATTTACCCATATATTTTTAATATTTACACGTTTCTCCTGTGTGTCCGTATTCTATGCTTTTTATAAATCTCGTTTCCCAGTGTCCGTGTTGATGTCCGTATCCGTATCTATATCCGTGTCCGTGCTACGTTGCTCCCCCTCAAGCTGGAGCGTATATATCATATGCTCCTAGCTTGTTACATATATATTCAATTTGGGGTCTTCTTAGGGCTTTAGTAAGAATGTCTGCCAATTGATCATTTGAATTCGCAAAACTAATGACAATGTAGCCATATTTGATCTTCTGTTTGATAAAATGACTATCTCAATGTGTTTTGTTCTTTCATGGAAGACCGGATTTGAAGCAATATGTAAGGCTGCTTGATTATCACAAATTAATTTCATTGGACCGACATCTTCACACTTTAATTCTTGAAGTAACTGTTTTTACCAAACAAGTTCACAAGTAGCTTTGGCACTTGATCTTGCTACAATATCTTGCTTTTTACTTTTCCATGATATTAGATTTCCTCCAATCATGATACAGTATCTTGAAGTGGATCGTCTGTCTGAAGGAGAACCAGCCCAATCAGCATCTGAATACCCAACAATCTTTTTATGTCCTCTGTCTTCATACAACAAACCTTGTCCTGGAGATCCTTTGATATATCGAAGGATACGTATTACTGCATCCCAATGGCTATCACATGGGGCTTGAAGAAACTGACTGGCCACACTTATTGCAAAAAAAATATCTAGGCGAGTGATGGTGAGATAATTGAGTTTTCCCACCAATCTTCGATACTGTGCAGGATCTTTCAGTGGCTCCCCCTGTCTTGGAACAAGTTTAACATTTGGATCCATAAGAGTTCCCACAAGTTTGCAACCCAACATCCTCGTCTCTTCCAAAATATCTAAGACATATATCCTCTGTGAAATAGCAACACTTGTATTTGACTTTGCCACCTCAATGCCCAAAAAATATTTCAACTTTCCCAAATCTTTAGTCTGGAAGTGATTGCATAGATGTTGCTTGAGTTGGACAATTCCTTCATGATCATCACCTGTTATGGTAATATTTATATATACCACTAGATACATAAATTTGCCTGAGTTGTATGATGATAAAATACTGAGTGATGTGCTTCGTTTCTATGCATCCCAAAATTTTGAACAACAGTGCTATTTAAACCATGCCCTCGGAGGTTGTTTCAAACCATAAAGAGATTTCCGTAGTCAATAGACTAATCCAGACTCCCCTTGAGCAACAAAGCTTGGTAGTTGCTCCATATAAACTTATTTTGTCAAGTATCCATGTAAGAAGGCACTTTTAATGTCTAGTTGATGAATAATCCAATGGTGCACGACAACAAGAGAAATAAAGAGCTGAACTGAGGCAATCTTGGCAACTGGAGAAAAGGTATCCCTCTAATCAAGGCCAGAAACTTGAGTGTATCCTTTGGCAACCAAATAAGCTTTCAAGTGGTCTATCTTGCCATCGGGACCAACTTTCACTGCATAAACCCAACGATAATCAACTACAAATTTTTCATATGGTAAAGGAACCAGCTCTCAAGTATTATTAGCATGAATAGCATCCATATCCTCAATCATAGCCTGTTGCCAACCTGGATGTTCTTGTGCTTCACTAACACTTTTTGGGATAGACGCAGTAGATAAATTTGATACAAAAGCATAGTATGAATGAGATAGGCAATGGTAACTCAAAAAATTATAAATACGATGAGGATTACGAGAAGAACGAATACCTTTTCTGATAGCAATAGGTGGAGTGGGTTCTTCTATTTGAGATATGACCAGTGTTGGAGAAGCTGGTGGCAAAGGAGATGAGTCACTTGGAGTATTTATCTAATCTGTGCCTGTAGACGGAACATTAGGAGTATGCATAGATCTTCTAGAGTAAACTTGTAATGGTTTAGGAGACGGTGATGGTGTGTTCGAAATGGGAAGAATGGGTACTGGAAGAGCTTCTAATATGTCTTGTTGGTGAAAAGTAAGGAGATGGCTTGAAAAGGTTATATCTACTGAGATAAAATATTTATTAGTTGCTGGATTATAGCATTTGTAACCTTCGTGTAGGCGAGAATATCTTAGGAAGACACACTTAATGGATTTGGGATGTGTAAAAACAGAGATATGAAAATGTATTTTTCATATATTTTTATTACTACAATCTTTACATAGTTATATACAAAGATGGAATGCTAATAAGGCAACTATACTAATTAGGATATTTACAACCACTAATTGGGGAATCAACTATACTAATTAGGATATTTACAACCACTAATTGGAGAATTATCTAATTAGGATATTTGCTACCATTAATTAGGGGATTATCTAATTAGGATATTATATTATGTAACACAGAGAATACCAAACTTGGTACCATAACACTCCAAAAGTAATCCTCGACAGACCATTTTGTTCTTGTAAAAATATGATAGATTCATGATGATACAGTAAAATGTTGCTAGAAGCAGAAAACTTTGGTCGTTATGATGTTATGTGAAAGCTGATTCTTTCTTTGGATGTGTGTGCTATTATTTAGTGCTGACCAAATTGGTAAAGTTCATTATTTTAAGGCCCAAAAATAAGAAGCCTTTGTGCTGACTGGTGATACTGCTTGCAGTCAGCTTAATAACCTGTGCACTGATGATCAACTATTTTAGGCTTTTCAAATATTGTAATTGCTTTTGATGAGCAATAGAAAAAGAGAAACAGGACACAGTTACCATATGATCTAAAAAGCCAGAATGAGAATGCAAATTTTACCTTACCATCTTAAATGTATGCTAGGAAATTCATAGCTCGACAATTGAACTTCTTCCTCTTGTTGTAACAGATGATCCATGGAAATTATGCAACATAAAGATGGTGTTTATCAGTCTTAGAAGACTGGAATAACAAGCGGAAGCACAGATATCACAACCATCTTCTAACTACTATGATTATTTACTTAGTAGGAGAATTGCTACCAGACTCTCTAAAGAAAATAAACTTCAGCGTTCAAACAAAAAATGGAAATACTGCCAATTACTTGGTTGACAATGACATAATGCTAGCAGACAGTCATTTTGGTAGTATGGAAGATCAGAGTTGACACTTACTCATCTTTACAATACTGGATTGCATCAATGTCAGAAGCCAAAGCCTCCCTCTCTCTAGTCAGAGGAATCCTTCTATATGTTATATCATAACCCTCATCTTTTAGAGCAGCATAGACTTCAGCTGGTGTCTTCACATCATCGACAAAGATGTTTTCCCAGTATCCGACGACACTGGACTGATTTGTAGCTGGGTCATATTCTTCACGATGTAAAAGCATTCTACCTCCAGATTCTCTCACTTCAGATACTATATCTTCTTTTAGTCGTGCCTCCATATGTTCAACCTGTATAACAGTTACAAAAAACAAAGCAAAGATAACATGCTTGGCAACTAATTAGTTCTTTGGATGAAATAAGTCAACAATGACATACCAATGGACCAGTAATTCCAACATGCTTGAGTGTATCAACGGGTTTATGTAGTTCCCTAAGGACAAATGGTGTGCCATTAATGTAAACAACTGCTTCGTCTCTGAGATCAGTCAATACCACTTTACGAGCAAGTGAACCTTCTACCTTGGGCTTGGCACCTAAATATGCTTGCATCTCTCTCCCACCAGCAATAGTAGGTGTTGCCATGCTATACACAGGGTATCCGTCCACCTGAAGCATAAAGAAATCTGAGGGTCAAAAAAATGCCAAAGTTTCATCATAATGTAACCAAGTCACATTACTAGTTTTCATAAAAGATTGTATACTTCTGTGATTCTAAGTTGGCACAAGGAGGGAGAAGCAAAACGAGAATATGGTGAATATAATGAGATTTAGATGTATGTGATCAAGTTAATCAAAGGGTGTAGACAATTGGGAAATTAGCCAATGATCCATCATCAAGAAAAAAATGTATCAATATTACGCATATGACCAAGGACAAAAGTAGGTTTTGCCCCCGACAACAAGTTGATGGGGAACATCTAATATGGCTTAAGACATGTCATCTGGATAACGTCTCTCTTAAGTCCAATATCAGAAATAGAATGAAGTATTGTAAAATGCTGGTTAAGTTATATCACAAATAAAATGCAGTGAGTATTGTAGGATGCTTGGTAAGGTTTCTTATACATATACAACTTCCCTCATGGCATCTCAATGACATAAAATACTGGACATACCTTGCAAACATGTGGTGCTCCCTGAATTTGAATGTGACTGGAAGTCCTTTGACCAGTAAAGAAATACATTTTAAGTATTGAGCCTGTTCCCAAAACCAAACCATTACGGGCCTTGATAGTGGCCTCCATTACTGCATCTCCATGATGGGACTTCTGTGGTGCTCTCATCTCCTCCTGCAACCAATAGGACATTCAACTAAATCTAAGTAACAATAATAATGAAAGAGACATTAAGAAAAGATTCAGTAAATTAGACTTAGAGTTCCCAAATAAGAAGCAGAAGAAAATATACAGGGATAGTGAAAAATCGCCCAGGCCTTAATCTTATGCTCCATTTCATTGCTTGGATCTCTGGCCTTTGATGCAACCAACTCTTAAATGTTGTCCTCGATTTTCCTTGCTCACAAAATTCATCAAATGCTTCACTTCCAAGATAAGCTGCAAAAGTAATTAAACGGAAGTAACGCTCCAGGTATTCAGCACCACGATTCAGTGCCACTCTCCTCACCCTTGGCTCAACATGTTGTTGATTGACAACCTTTCTATAATGCAGAACAGCCTCTCGTATGTTCTGCAGTGCAGAGCATCTATCAATGATAGCATCTAAGGCCTCTCGGCATTCAACCCCATTATCAAATAGTCTTGTTATTTTCCACAGAAGTAGGATATCATCAATGCCAAAAGCATGACCTTGCTCCATTCCAGTTCTTTTTCTGTTAATGCTAACAGGTGATGAGGCAACATTGCCACCATTTTCTTCACCACTTGAGCTGCCACTATTCGTTTCTTCATGGGTCATATCATCCACTAGGACTTTAATTGGTCTACCATAATCTATCCTGAGTTTCAGAAGGCAAGCAATTACAGTGCCAGTGGTCGTCCTTCCCCTTCCCATCTGCAAGTATTACAAAAGGACATTCAGTTAAAAGAAAGAAAATTTGAAATTAAGAGAAGAAAGTGAGCAAATCATGTCAGTTCCATGCAAAGGTATTATTTTGGTAATAGGAGGAAAAATTTAACCTGGCAATTGAAAACAAAAGCAGTATCCTTGGAAGCAGAAGCAATATTTACTGCCAATGTGTCGAAGTCAGAACTTTTGGGAGCTTTACCATCAGTGATTGGCACACGTGCATACTTAATTGGGAAGCCATCAACCTCTAGGCATTTAAATACCTCCAGTGGAGTCTTAATAGAATCAAAACTTACATGCTCCCAAGCATCAAAAATTTGCCCATCATCTGTTTCATGAATGACCATTATAGCACCTCCATAGCGTTCAGCTTCTCGTAAGATATCTTCCTTTAATCGAGCTTCCATTCTTTCCACTCTCTCCCGATCAATTCCCTGAATGCATGATATACATTTTCCATGTAACTTGACAGGAAAAACTGAGCCAGGTCACAAAAATAAAACAGTCACACTTCAAAACAGAGCAATAATATCAACAATCTACAGTTCCCTATAAAAGTAGCATATTATTTCTTCCATCAAAAGGAAGTGCGGTTTCATATCCCCATATTCAGACATAGTTTACTTGATTTGGGTAAATTTTCTGCCATTTTTGGAAAGGAAGAATATAGCAATCATTCAGCATTCCAGGCCTAATGCTTTCCCCCTCTAACATTCATGCAGGTCCACAGGTAAGATCCGAAAATTTGACAAAGGATTAAGTTGGCTAGGTTCATCAAATAACTTCTTCTCTCTGCATATCTCTGGGTACATGCATGCTTGTGAATCTTGACTAATTCATAAATTTTAGTGGTTATTATAACTTTTGCTTCAACATATAGCAGTATAGAAGAACAAAAAGCAAAACGTTGGTGGATAAGCCCACTCTGAGCAACAAGCACTTGCCTTCAGTACATAATAATTTTGTATAAATATAAATATAAATTAATAATCTTTACCGTGTACTCAAGCATGTTCTTGTATGGCCTTTCAACCTCACGGAGCACAAATGGTTTTCCATTGACGTAGATGACAGGTTCTTCTCTCATATTGTGCCAAAAAATAGGGCAAGCACCTTTGCAGCTGCCAATCCTTCCAATTACAGAGAGAATACCATCTATAGTTGGATTTGCAACACCATAAACCGGAAATCCAGGAACTTCTCTAAAGTTAGGCGCACCATCCACCCTCTCTGGTAAACTTAGGTTTTGACAACCAGGACAATGGTCACTCTTTAGAACAGTTTGACTTCCAAGAACCTCCCCATTTCTTAAAGCAGCCACAACCCCCATCTCACGAGGACGGCCATCAGCAGATTCAGCAATTTTCATTAGAGAGGGCTGCAAACTAGCATATCCAAGTGCGCCCATTGGATCTCTCCTGAGTAACCTGTACAAAGGAATAGATATAAGTTCCCTGTGATCTATGGTTATTTGGATGCCAGATTTTACAAGGACAAGGGTGTTCAACAGAATCATTAACAAAACCTAAGACATGAGCATGTGGGGAATTTGTTACATTGAAACTATTGATTTAACCATGAATGATATGCTTACTCAAGCATGAACTTGAATTCAATGAGTTTCTCAAAAAGGAAATCAAGTAAATAAAGCATAACACTTTGATAGTCAAAAGTAAAGGTAAATATTTCCCCAAGCGTTCATACGAGTCTCATACATGAACTAGCACATGAATCTGTCCTTGCATATTCAATGCCAAAATATTTCAAGAGAAATTTCAGAGAAACCATAACCAGTACCGCATGCAGACAACTGAGTACACTTAACCAAGTTATTGCATAAACAGGACCAAAATGGTTAGAACGTGCCAAAAATCCATGAACAGAAATCTGCATCAAGTTGTGATGGTTGGAGTTCAAATCACATTACTAACCTAAGAAGTCATCATTGAACTAAACCCTGGGTAAAGCATCAAATGCTCATAATACTCAGCATTTTATTTCCATTTCAATCTGTCAGTGCATAAAAACATTTTCAATTGAGAGTATTTGAAATCAATGAGCACATACTTATATAATCATAACCAGCACCACGCAACATATTTTTTTATTACCTGCGAAGTATACTATACAGCTCTGGGCGAGCCCTCATCCAGTCAGCAAAACTGCTATGTCCAAAAGAACTGGAACGGAGAGCATCCCTTTCTGTATGAATATATACAGCAAAGCATATGAGAAAGTAATATCTTTCCAAGTATTCCACAAAAAATGAAAGTGAAGCCTCTCTCTTCATCTCATCTGGTTGACGAAGAATGCTATTCCGGTAGTTGGCAATTGCTTCACGCAAGTTCTGTGATGCAAAATTGCAAACATCTCAATTAGATAAACCTTAAAATGAATGAGAAAAGACAAATCTCATGCTTCCTGCAGATACATACCCGAATTGATAATGAAATATAATGAAGCCATACCTGCATGGAGGCACACTTGTCAATGACTTTATCCACTTGCCTTTTTCCTTCCTTCCCACCCTAAAGGCATACAATAATCAATATAATCTCAAAAATGCCTAGCCCTAAGCTATCAATTAGAGCCATTATCAAGTACCTCTACAACCCTTGTCAAGCTTCTTATGACCGCGTACTCTCCTCTACGAATTGCCTCCTCTGAGTTCGGCAAATTATCAGCAACAGTAGAACCACTATCAGAAATTCTTCCCACTGAATTGGTTCTTGGAATACCTATTTTACATGAACATAATAGATACAAAATCAAACATTATCATGGTTAAAACACTTCCTTAGACCTAACAAATTCAGATAGAAATTAATGATTGAACTTGAAATCTTTTTTCAAACAAAACACCAATTCTTCCTGTTTCTCTTCCTTATCACATATGCATTGTTATTATATAGATTAGGTCTGAATCCTAAACTGGTTACCATAAAAGAATAGAAGTGAAAAAGGAAAATGGCGTCATATTCTTTCTTCTTTCTTTATTTACATTACCAACCTAAAGTTGAATCATTAACTTCTAGGTCAGTTAATGCTCTGAACTCTTCCCAAATTCAATTATTAACCGTGGCAATAGTTCCTAAGCATAAGAATAAAAATGACAGACTTTAAAGGAAAAAGCTAAAAGGAAGCCTTATTTTAGAAGATATGCCATTGTATAAAGGTGAAGAGAGAATTGAAGAGCTACCACATCTCATGCCACAGTTAGTAAATACAACAAAGTAGGATTGAACCAACTACATTGGAGAATCTTAATTTCTGAGAAAAAAGTGAGCAATAAAAAGGAAATGATAGCAACTAATTAAATTTTACATATTAATTCGTTTAACATGATATTAACATCACAAAGCACGAAATTTTACTTTCTTCAAGCATATGGTATGTGCATGTTAGCATCAGCAGAAACAACACACTCTAAGCTAACAATTTTCCTAAATTGTCCAGCCCTGTGACAGCTAGGGAATTCTTATACAGAAAACAATTCATGCTCCAACAACTGCTGCTCATCCCATTGCAATATTCTATTGTATACCACCAGAAGGTCTGAGTTACAACTTTCTAAAGCACATGTTCTGTTGGGGGCTTAGATAACAACTTAAACAACCATCTCCTCACGCTTATAACAAGAAAAAGAAAGGCCTCATTTCTTCAATCTCATAGATCAATTTAATAAACCAATCAGGAAAAGAAAATGGAATTTTCAAACTTTTAGACATATAATGAATATCTAGTCACAAAATATTGCAGTTGACTTTATCATGTATTATACAAAGGAAGACAGTGAAATTATTAAAGTAAGGAAACAACACTAAGAGAATTGCTAGATGTTAAAGATGGAGAATAATCAATTAAGCAAACCATTCGGAAAATACAGGTAACTACATTTAAAAATGTGGCCAATATAAGTGCATAGTGTATGTCTGTGTGTAGAGTGAAAGAGAGAGAGGTTTCAAGGGCCCTAAATTGTGTTGACAAGAGCGATTACCAGAAGCTCCAATGCGGTTGAGGTAAACCAAAGTCGCTATGACCATTCCAGTTGTTGTCCGTCCACGTCCCATTTGACAATTAAATATTATTTCTGTATTCAAGTTTGCTTGATAAATCTTATCAACCTGAAAAAGTGAACAAGAAAGTGTAAGCAATAGCATTAGCAAAAGGAATTTAAAAAATTTTGAAGAAATTAAATAGCAAACTCTCTCATGATAGGAATACTGTTCTTTTGTAGCTATTCCATGAGAAGTCAAATTAAATATTTTGCTGTACATCTGTAGACTATTTTACAACTTTATTTCCCCTTAGTCATTCATTCTCTTTTATTTCATTAAATTTCAAAAGAATACCTCTCATTTTTTTTCAAAAATTAAAGTTTGAAAGCAAGGCCCTCTAAATTATAGCATGCTGACATACAAGATCTCCAGTAAAGTAGTTATTCATTGTTCTTCAGCAGTGTTAAAGAAATCATCCGTTTCAAATTATTAGATTATCCGGTTCAGCGTAATCTTTCAGGATTCAACAGAAATTATGATGGTTACCAGAGGATAGCAAGTGTTCATTTCATGCAAATTATGGTGATAAGGAAACAATTCAATGCTCACCTCATATGAAAAGGTCAATAACTTATGGTAACAAATTATAATTCAGTTTATCTAACACCCTGGGCATGTCGGTGTCTTGCTCCAACAAGTCGATCATATTTGTGAAGTAATATTAGGAAGCAAATCAGTATCTTAATGATTTTTAATAAGATAAAGATTACATCAGCACTAGTCTTACACTCGCAGTCATTTTATATTTGATTCAGCACATGATTTGTTTTCTTTCTTCAGGAGAAAAAGAAAAGGGAGCAGAATAGGAATTCTTGCATTCTGGCACAACACTTACATCTCTTACAAGGTAATAAAATGATGCCAATGTTATCTACAAATATACTTACTCAAATAGGATCAAACACTTATTCCACCCAAAACAATAACAAATTCAGACTTTTAATATAAGATCCAAAGAACAAAACTCACTAAGATATCAAAATCCTGCTCCTCTGGTGATTTCTCATCAGTTATAGGAACACGTTCATAGTCAAATAAGTAGCCCTCTAATTGCAGTTCCTCATTCGCCTACACCGAGGAACCAAGTTGCGACAGCAAGTCAGAAAATTGGTAAAAAGCTGATCATGTTATTCCATTCCACAAGCAAAATGAGTTATATTGATCGTGCCTCTAGTGGTGTCTTCACTGAATCAACTGACACTGGTTCCCACTGGTCCACCATTTGACCATCTGGCAGTTCATCCATAACAAGTATTTTGTTTCCGTATCTGCCATATCATGTAGATAGAAAAGACATGCTATCATGCAGAGTACGAACAATTGGTGGTAGAACATACAGAAAGTCAAAAGATAACAGAAATAAGTATAACATTCAACAAAGGAAACACCTTGAAGCTTCCATAAGGATATCTTCTTTTAAACGAGCCTCCATTTGTTCAACCCTAGACCTGTTGATTCCCTGAAACAATACAAAAGTTCACCTTTGAATAGGAAACAATAGCACTCTTCTAAGAATTTAGCAATTTCTCATACTTGCTTCAATTGGGAATTTTATTCAAGTATCAAACATCAAGATTGTGAATGATACGAGTGCTAGAATGCATTTGGCAATTTTGGCAAGTAAACATGGCATGCAACATCTGAAAGGGAAAAAATGGGAAATTCCAGAGATTAAGGTAAAAACAAGTACAAAAATAAAAGCTTTACAAATTGCATACCGTATACTCAAGATTTGAGAAGGGCCTCTCCACATCACGCAAAACAAAAGGACGTCCATTAATGTACACCACCTGTTTCAAGGAGAGAAAAGAAAGAAAGAGCTGATAGAAAATAACTTTTATACTCTAAGAATAGCCATTGTAAGATAATAAACTGTTTTGTTTAATTTCAAGTAGTTCCAGATGCGATCCATGCATTTCCCTAGGATTTGAGAATGTATGACAAAAAAGTTATGCATAAGCATAACATTAAAAGTACTTTGCTCACATGTCAATCTGCTGGCACAAATAGCTATGCTGATAATTTAGTAATAAAAGCACTTCCTCAAATTACAATGTACTTGCAGAAATAGATATATTGATGATTTAGCATTAAAAATCACTTTTTCTTTTTCAAGTATCAATCTTCCGGCACAAATAGAAAGAACATAATAGTGGTATTCTATTTACATTATTTGAAATTCAGAGGGCATATCTTGTAGCAAGGGACAGGTAAAAGGATCATTACATTTCATTTTGGGGCTAAATGTGCCAAATATAAAGTCAAGATCTTTATCTTATCCATAGAGCTAAGTAAAAGAAGCCTATGTTAAGTATAATAGTAGTGATAACGCATTCATGATAACGACTTCATTCAGAATATAAAAAAGAACTAAAAATAGCTACTCATAATTCATATGATGGACTATATAATTAAAAATGTAAATGACCAAGCTCAAAAGTTTTTCTCACTGAAAATGATTATCCATGCAGAACATAAAAATCTGAATAAGAACAATTGGTCATCACATTAATGCATAAGTAGCCTTACTGGTTCTTCTCGGAGGTTAAACCAATGAACTTGTGCTTGCCTTCCATCCTTTTCGGCCCCAATATACTTAAGGACATTGCGAATTCCCTCAGTTGTAGGAATTGCAACACCATGTACGGGTAACGTATCAGCCTGTTACAGAAACCATGAGTAATAAAGTAAAAAGAAAAAAGTAAAAGAAATGAATCAAACCAGAGTTGACATAAGTTATAATAGACATAGTTACATAAACGCTAGATGTATCATAAAGCATAGAATAGACGAGATGGAATTGAAACTTGAAAGCATATACATACATCTCCGCTTACAAGTGGTACCCAAATTATATTAAAAAAATACCACATTGCAGAACTTCTATGGCCACAATTTGGCCAAAAAAAAAAAAATCTAATTGGCTGTTATGTATCTAGTAAAAAGCTATCTTTTAGGTTAGTGAAGTCAAATTATAAAGTCAAATGAAGTGACATAAACTCATAGAAACAGTAAAGCAATAGGGCAAGCATGTAACGTTATCTCCATTACACGCATTGTAAATTCCATATCAGATTCTCAGTTTTATTCTTCCTAATCAAGATTGAGTCTCATTCAGCCATCAACTCCATAAAGATGGAGAATAAAAATCAGAAAAACCCAAATCAGCAAAGCCAGAATGCAATCCTTAGATTGGGCATTTTCAGATTAACGCAATAAAAGTATCAAATGAAAAGGAAGGAAAGGTACCCGGCGGTAATTGGGAGCGCCATCGATATGAGGAGTAAGGCGCTTGTTTTGACAGCCAGGGAAATGGTCACTCTTAAGAATGGTTTTCTTCCCCAGAACTGATCCACCTCTCAGCTCCATCACCTGCTGCAACTCTTTGGGTATCGACATGGCCAGTTCCTCCTTTTAATTATTTATTTCCTATACTACCACTCCACCAACAAATCCCAGTATTATATTTGTACTTGACCACTTCTAATATCACAATTCAAAATTACACCTCCACACTCTCCTCTTCTCTAATCAACTATAATTCAATTTTATATCTTTATAAATTATAAAAACAACATATACCGCCAATTCTACATGCAAATGTATAATTAACCCAGTTAACAATTCTACACCCCTCAAAGAAAAAGCACATAGATAAGAAGAAGGAAAGGATTGTGATGGGATTAGCTTAAACAAGATAAAAAATGGAGAAAAAAAAAGAAAGAAACTAAAAAACAAAGCAGAGGAAAGAATAGTAGTATGGGTTTAAGTTCGTTTCTTTGTAGAGTTGGTGGCGTAATGAGCAAAGAGATGCAATCCAGTAGTAGGCTTATATTCATAGTCACCCTCCACTCCAGGGTTTCATCAT